>MCFG01000166.1:52500-138212 GCA_002104895.1 Anaeromyces robustus | reverse complement strand
ATTAAATAAAAATAATCAAAATTATGATAAATGAAATAATAAATAAAAAAAGCGATGAGTGAAAAATTAAAGAAGAAAAAAAAAGATGAAAATAAAAATATTTTTAATAAAAACAATTAATAAATTTTAATTTCTTTTATATATATATATGATATTTTTTTAATACAATAGCTGGTCCATTAGCTTTAGCTAAAGAAATTCTTGCTAAAGATGATGATCCATTCTTTGTTTTAAACAGTGATGTTATTTGTGAATTCCCATTTGATTATTTAGCTAAATTCCACAAAGCACATGGAGCTGAAGGTACTATTATGGTTACTAAGGTTGAAGAACCATCAAAGTATGGTGTTGTTGTTTGCAAGCCAAACAGCTCAGTTATTGATCGTTTTGTTGAAAAACCACAAATATTTGTTGGTAATAGAATTAATGCTGGTATATATATTTTCAATCCATCTATGCTTGACAGAATTGAATTACGTCCAACTTCTATTGAAAAGGAAATCTTCCCAGCTATGGCTGCTGAAGATCAATTACATTGCTTAGATTTAGAAGGTTTTTGGATGGATGTTGGTCAACCAAAAGATTATTTAACTGGTATGTCTTTATACCTTACTTCTCTTGCTAAGAAGAGTCCAGAAAAGTTAGCTAAAGCTCCATATATTGTTGGTAACGTCTTAATTGATCCATCTGCAAAGATTGGTGAAGGATGTAAGATTGGACCAAATGTTGTTATTGGACCAAATGTTGTTATTGGTGATGGTGTTAGAATTGTTAGATCATCTATTTTAGAAGATGTTAAAATTAGAGATCATTCTTGGATTAGAGAAAGTATTATTGCCTGGCATTCAACTATTGGTAAATGGGCTCGTTTAGAAGGAGTATCCGTATTAGGTGATGATGTACACGTTAAAGATGAAGTTTATATTAATGGTGGTTCTATTCTTCCACACAAGAGTATATCTTCAAATATTACTGAACCAAAGATTGTTATGTAGATAGTATATTATATTTATATTCACAAAAAAAAAAAATTATTTTTACATGTGAATTGAATTAAATTTAAAAAAAAAATATAAAAAAATATATTATAAATAAATAGACAAAATATTAATATATATTTTAATATTAAAATTTTATTAAAATATATAAAAATGTTTATATTTAATTAAATAATTAAATAATTAATAATCATTCAAAAATAAAAACAAGAAACAAAAAAAAAAAAAAAAAAATTAAAAAAAAAAAATTAAAAAACAAACAACAACAAAAAAAAAAAAAAAAAAAAAAAAAAAAAAAAAAAAAAAAAAAACGAAAACAAACAGAAAAAAAAAATTTACAATCATTAAATACTTCATACCATATCGACAATATTATTAATTCTTAAATAAATAATTATAAATCATAAGTAATAAAATCTTTTAGTTTGTCGTGTTAAAAATAAGTTTTTAAAAAATAATTTTTACAAGTTTATTTTTAGTAAATGATTTATCAAGATGATTCAAAATATTATATATTCAACAATATATGTAATTAATAAAAAAAAAATAGAAAATTTATAATTAAATACAAATATAAAATTACTCTAGTAGTAATTTTCAGAAATAAGATAAAAAAAAAAATTTTTTTTTTATATATATATTTAAAATATTTAAAATCCTAATTAAATTCAAATTTAAAATTACTCTAGTAGTAATTTTCAGAAATAAGATAAAACAAATTGTTTTTTTTTTTTTTTAATATATTTAAAAAAGATAGAGGAAAAAAAAAAAAAAAAAAAAGATTATTTTTAAGTAAATGAAAAGAAAATATAAGAAAAAATTAAAATGAAAAAAAAAAAAAAAGTATATATATAAAAGGGAAAAAAAAAAAAGAAAATTAAATATATATATATATTATAAAAATATAATTATATTCATATAATTTTTAGACTATCATATTTTTATAATATTTTAATTATTATTTTCTTTTTTTTCTTTTTCTATTATTATTATTATTATTTTTTTTTTTATTTTTTATTTTTTCAAATAGATATATTTTTTCATTCTAATTATAATTTTTTTTTCTTTTTTTTTTCTTTCTTTCTTTTTGATTTTTACTGAAATCTTTTTTTTTTTTTTTTTTTTTTCTTTCTTTCTTTTTGATTTTTACTGAAATCTTTTTTTTTTTTTTTTTTTTTTTCTTTCTTTCTTTTTGATTTTTACTGAAATCTTTTTTTTTTTTTTTTTTTTTTTTTCTTTCTTTCTTTTTGATTTTTACTGAAATCTTTTTTTTTTTTTTTTTTTTTTTTTTATAAATATTTAATATTTACAAAAAGTGTTTTATATAATAATATCATAAATTTATAAGAATATATTATATAATAAAAATAATGATATAATATTAAAAAAAAAAAAAAAAAAAAAAAAAAAAAAAAAAAATAATGATAATAATAATAAAAAAATAAAAAAAAAAATAATAATAATATAATAATGACAATTTATTTTTTCTGTCTTCTCTTTCTGATCAAAATTTTTTTTTAATCATTTTTATTTTTATCCAAATCCTTTTCTTTCTTTTCCTTTCTTTCTTTCTATTTTAATGATACAATTTACATTATTTCTATTATCCTTTATATATATTTTAATAATTTTAATTTTAATTTTTTTAATTTTTTTTTATTCTAAATCTATAAGATCCTTCGATAGCTCAGTTGTGGTAGAGCGGTTGATTGTAATAGAGTTATATATGTTATATATTCTAAATAATAATTATGGTTAATATATATATTGAAAAAAATATTAGAGTTCATTCATGGATATATATATATATATATTGAGAAGATATATATTTATTTAACAGTTTTATGTAGAATTATTATTATTATTATTTTTTTTGAATAAATAAATAATAATAATATAATAAATAAGTAATAATAATAGTAATAAATAATGACGATGATTTAAAATATTAAAATAGAATGTTGAAAATAAAATAAAAAAAACAAAAACAAAAATAAAAACAAAAACAAAATTGTACATGAAAATAAAATAAAATAAAATAAATAGTAATATAGAATAAGTTACAAGTACATATATAAAATAATATAAAAAATAAAATAAAAAAAAAAAAAAATAAATATATAATTTTATGAATTTTTTAATTAAAAAATGATTTGGTGTTTATTTATTTAATTTGTCAATTATTATTATTCATTTTTATTCTTATGTATACTAATTTTAATTTTAATTTTTTTCTCTATTATTAATAAATAAGTAACATAATAATAACAAAATTTATTTACATTTAAAAAAAAGAATGATAAAAAATAAAAATAAAAAAAATTATTTATATATATTTATTTTATTTTTATTTTTTTTTTACTTTTTATTTTTTTTATTTTTTTACTTTTTATTCTAAAAGTAAAAAAAAAAAAAAAGATTATTTATTTATTTATTTACTTAGGGGAATTTCAACTTTAAATAAAGTATCTTTTTTAATTGGTCTTAAATAAAATAATTTTCTTTTTTTAGATTTTGGTTCTACAATTTCAACTGGTTTTGATTCATCACTAGATGAAATAATATCTATAAGTTCAGTTTTATCTGGTAATATAACTACTTTTCTTTTCTTATTTAAATTAGTTTCATCATCTTCATCTTCTTCTTCTAATTTAAAATCTCTTTTATTATTTTCTTGTTTAACTTTTTCATGTATAAGATTATATTCAAACCTTTTATGTCTATTCTTCACTTTATTATTATCACTAATCTTCTTTTCTACTTCATCTTCATCATCACTATCTAATATTATTATGGTATCTTTATTGAATGTATTAGGTGAAATATTATTATTATTATTATTATTATTATTATAATCATTATTATCATCACTAATACTAACAACATCATCATTAATATTATTATTATTATTATTATTATTATCATTATTAATATCAAAAATATTGTCATCTATTGAATTTTCATCTGACATATAATTATTAGTTCTATTTAATGTTGGTTGTGTAAAAAGATCTTCATAACTTGCTTGACTTAAAGAAAACTCTTTTTCTTTATAATTATTATTATTATTATTATTATTATTATCATTTTCAGATAATTGATTACTCTTTTTTTGAAGGATATCATTTATATTAGAATTATCCTTTGTATCTTTGTAATTCTTAGAATTAATATCTCTTTCAGTATTATTATTATTATTATTTTTATCATTATCAATCTTATCATTATTTATTATTTTATCAATTTTATTATTCTCTATTTTATTAATTTTGGTATTTATTGTTGGAACTTGAGTTAGAATATCATATGTTATTTCATTATCTTCATTATTAATTAAATTATTATTATTATTATTTTCATATTTATTTTCATCTTTATTTTCATTTTCATCTTCATCTTCATTTTCATTTTCATTTTCATTTTCTTTTATTTTTTCATTTTTATTTTTATTTTCATTTACATCTTCCTTTTTTTTATCTTTTTCAGTCATTATATTTATTTTTGTTGAATTTTTTATTTCGTTTTCTTTATTATCAATTTCTTTCATATATTTTTTATTTGGTGAATTTATGTTTATGGATTTATTTTTATTTTTATTATCATTTTTAGAATTATTATTTGATATATTTTTTGATTTCGTTGACGTTGATAATAATGATGATAGATTAGAAATGGATTTTGATTTATCTTCTATTAATGAATTTGATTTTACATTTTTATTTTTTAAGATCGTTAATTTATTACGTAAATCATTATTCAGATAATTAGAATTACTTTTTGATGTATTATTATTTTTATATTCATATTCATCTGAACTATCTTCATCACTAGAATTTTTAATTTCATCATTATTAATCTTATCATTATTTTTATTTTCAAAACTGGAATTAAAATCATTTCCTTTATTTAAAATAGATGAATTATCGATTTTATTATTATTGCTATTATTATTATCATTATTATTATTATTATTATTATTATTTTTAATTTTTCGTGATGATTTAATTTTTAAAGAATTATTTTTTTCCATATCACTTTCTTCATTTTCACTATCTGAAACAATATTGCTTTCTTTATTTAATATTAAATTATTTTTTTCTTTGCTTTTTTCTTTTTCTTTTATTTCTTTTTCTTTTATTTTTATTTCCTCTGTTATTTTATCTTCTATTTCTTTTTCTTTTTCTTTTTTCTTTGAAGCTTCTTTCATATTCCTTAGTATTCTTTTTTTCTCTTTATATTTTAGCCACTTCTCACTTAAATTGTCATCTAAAATTTATTTATTATAATTTATATATACAAATTATGATTCATTTAAATATATATAGATATAAGTAAATATATATAAAAATATATATATATAATATAATATAATAAATTATAAATTATAATTATTAATACAGTAATAAAATACCTTGGATTTTTAATGCATTATTATTTTTATTTTTACTATCATTATTGTTAATATTGCTATTATTATTGATATCATTATTATTTTCATCAATATCACTATTATCATTATTATTCTTTTTTAAATAATTTAATTTTGAATCATGAAATGATTCCACTAACTGTAGCATATATCTCGGACTATTATCATTTTTAAATAATATAAAATTAATAAATATATAGATAGATTATTATTATTATTATTATTATTATTATTATTATTATTATTATTATTATTATTATTATTTTTAAATAATACTTACTCAATTAATTCTGGTTTATTGATTATATCACTATTAATGGTATCCCCTTTTAAATCATCATTATAATTATCGTTGTTTATTTCATCTTTTTCATATTCCGAACTACTACTACTTTCTTGTTTTTCAAATATATTATTTTCTTTATTTTCTTCTTCTTGATCTTCTTTATTTTCTTTATTATTATTATTATTATTATTATTTTATTATTTATTATTATTTTTAATATTTATGATGAAATAATTAATATTATATAATTAGTTATTATGTTATTATTTTGTTTTATTATATTTTTTCAATAATAATGACTCTTTTTTTTTTTTTTTTTTTTTTTTTTTTTTTTTTTTTTATTATATTTATTAGTTTTGTTTTTATAAATTTATTACTAAAATAAATTTATATATATATTTTACTATATATTTAATATATAATATATTTTTAATCAATAAATAAATCATTTTTTTTTTAATAATTTATATTTACCTTTGTTCTTTTTATTTTTATTGATATCAATCTCATTATTTTTTTCTTGTATATTATCTATATCATCACTGAATAAAATATCTTTATCTTTATCATCATTATTTAATAATTCTTTCAATGAATTTTCATCTTTTAATATTGAAATATTATTTTCAATATTATATTTTCTTTCTTTTTTTAACCATGAACTATCTTCACTAAAGTAATTAATTTCCATAGAATCATCTTGATCTTTAAAGGATTGAGTAGATTGATAATAATTATCTTTTTCATTAAAATAAGGAGCAGGTAATTGATCAGAAAAATTACTATTATATCCACTATCAGTATCAGAATTAAAGTTAAAATTATTATTATTATTATTATTATTATTATTATTATTATTATAATTACTATTATTGAATGATGAATGTTGGGTATCACGATCATTATTATTAAGGACTTTATCATTATCATATTGATTTAAATTATGATCATCATATTTTTCTTTTTGAGATAGTTGTTTATGTAATTTTTCATTTATAAAAGTTTTTTCATTTAATATAGTATTATTATTATTATTAGTGGTAGTGGCTTCTTTCTTTTCATTTGGTGTTAAATGTTTTTGTAATTGATAATATATATCATTATCATCCTTGGATATATTGTTTTTATCTTCTTGTAAATATGAATCTATTTTATTATTTTCATTTTTAAGCTCTGAATTTATTTGAGTATCATAATTAATATTTCTTTGACTTTCAATTTCCAATTTCTAATATAATTTATTAATTAATAATTAAAATTTATAAATAAAATAAAAAAAAAAAAAAAAGTATTATTTTATAATATAATAAAATAATTATAAAAATTATATAAAGTAAGTAAGTAAATTAATTATTAAGTTAATAAATCAATATATAAATATATATATGTATATAAACTACTATATAAATAATAATAATAATAAAAAAGAGAAACACTGACTGAACGTTTTAAAAATATAGACTTTCTTTCAATATATAAATTTTAACTTACCAAATAATTATTAATTTTAATTTGTTTATTTAAAAAATCTTTCATAGTTTTTACAAATCTATATTATATAATATGTTACAATTTTAAAATAAATTATTTTGTATATTATTATTATTATTATTATTATTATTATTATTATTATTATTATTATTATTATTATTTTCAATATAAAACTAAATGTTATAATTTTTACATTTTCCAAGAATATTTTTTTTGTAACTCAGTTTTTGACAATTGTTGAAGCTAAGTAAAAAAAAAAAGTATTAATATGAATAAATATGATATATTAATTCAATGCATTTCTATTATTTAATTTATTCAATATAAAAACTATTAATTTTTATATATATATATATATATTACTTCTGATTTCCTTTTACGATAAGAATCATAATAAGTTTCATATCTTTCAGGATCTGATAATATTGGTTCTATAATCCCAAAATGTTGTATTATTAAAGATTTTCTATTAATTTTTTTATTTAGACCTTTTATAAATGCCTTTTTTATTATTTTATTTTTTTTTAAAAATTAAAATATTAAAAGATAAATTACATAAGATTATATTAATTAATATATATATATATATATAATATGTAAAATTAAATTTTAAAAGAATGACATTAATATCATTATAATATAATATAAAAGATAATATATAATAAAAATTAAAAATAGATAATAATAATAATAATAATAATGATAATAATAATAATTAATTAAATATAATAATTAATTACTTGAGTTTTAATTTCCAAAAATAAATTTAAAATTTCTAAATTCACACCCCAATAATTAGTACTAATTTTATTTTTAAAAAAATGAATTGCCCTATTTAATAATTTTGCTTTATAATTTTTATAAGTTGTATTTGAAATATTATGTGTGGGTATATCTGAATTAAAAATGTCATTACAAAAAATGGCAAAATTAATGAGTTCATTATGTTCTTTAGTTAATAATTCTTGTTGAGGAAAAGGAATTTCAAAATAAGGTAAAGCTAATTCGTGAGTATTTATTATTATAATAATAATTATTAATATAGATATTAATATTCATTAATTTTTTTTTTTTTTTAAAAAAAAAAGGAATAAAATTAAACATTAATTTTAATTGTTATTTTAATTTTGAGGAATTATTATTCTTAAATAAATTTATTATTATTATTTTTTTTTCTTTTTTTTTTCAATTGACATACATTTTAATAAAGACCATTTTAATTGTGCTCTGTATTCTTCTTCTTTGGGATCATTATATTTATTAAATCCTAATATCCATTTTATATAATCTTTTGAAGTATCAACAATTAAGTTTAAATCTGTTGTTAATGGTTTATAGTCATTTAATTCTACTATATCTTTGGAGGATATAAAAGTAATTTTGTCCATGTAATAATTGATAATTTATAATTCACTTAATATATTTCACTTTTTTGAGTTCTTGTAGACAACGAAAAAAAAAAAAAATTATTTTTTATTTATGTCAAAATATTTTTAAATTAAAATTAAAAATTTAATTTATATGTTTATTACATAAATTCATAAATTCTTTTTAAAAAAGGTATAATCAATTTAATTAAAAAATGTATACGTTGTAAATATTGTTTACATTTCATATTTATTTTGATTAAATCTATGAATTCTTTCTTTTTTATATATTCCTATCTTAATAAATAGAAATAATAATTTAAAGTATTCTTTATACATAAATCATAAAAAAAAAAATTTTTTTTTTTATTTATTTATACCGTTATTTATATATAATATATAATAATATATAATATATATTTTATTTTATTTTAATGTAAGAAAAGAAGAATTTTCATTATTTTATTTTAATGTAAGAAAAGAAGAATTTTTATTTATTTTATATATAAAAAAAAAGTTATGAATATATATTGTTAATATTTTTTATTATTATTTCTATTATATTATTATATAGAAAATTATTTATTTTTACATATATATTATATATTAGAATATCAAAAAGATTTAAAAAAAATTTCCAATTATGTATTAAGACCATTGATATAAATATAGTAATATAATAATTATTTACAAAAATTATTATATTATCTATATTTTTTATAGATAATATAATATTCTTTTAGCTATAGCTGGTTTATTTATGTAAATTGTATCATTAATAGTTTTATTAAAATTTATTTATTTATTATTTTTTTTTTAATAATTATACAATATTATTAACTAAAATAGATACAAGAAAGCTTTCATTATTAATGAATTAATAATTTTAAAATATATAAAATTATTAATAACAAAAAATGTATGGATTCAATAATTATATTTTTATTAATAATTGATATACAATAAATAATTTATAGTATATTGTAATATGTATTTCAATTTGAAATAATATATAATATATATAAATTAATATATTATAATAAGTGAAATATATAATATATAAATTTAATATTTGAAAAAATTCAATTATTCAGATATACCAATATATTTCTACATATATTTTATATTTTTTTTTATATAATAGATTAATATAAGTGAATTATTATGTAGAGTATATGGACTTTTGTCTATGCTTTAATGATTTAGTATAGACGCTCTAATGTATTTCTTAGCATGGGCTAGTTTTAGCTGTATACTTTTTAACTTTAGTTAACATTGAAATCATAGAAGTTGGTCACGTCACAATCCTTAAAACCATTGATATAAATATAATACTCTACAAATGGGTGACTTTTTATGTTGTTGATATATATGTATAAATATTATAATAAAGAAAAGATAATTAATATTTTATGAAAATTCTAAAAAATTATAAAGTTATTAGAATTTTCATAATAAAAGTTATACATCTAAACATTCTTTATATGTTAATAATAATAATAATAATATTAATATTATTATTATGAATTATAATATATTAATATTATTAATTTAATAATATGATAATATGTATAAGAACTATCTTATAATAAATAATAAAAACTGTGATAATTTAATAACATTTAATAAATAATAATTTATATAATGATTAAATAATATTATATACAAAAAAAAAAAAAAAGTGTCTCATAATATTAATAAATAATAAAATATTATTGTATTAATTTTTATTCTTTTAATTCTTTAAATATATTAATATTATTACATTCTTATATAAAATATATAAATAAGAAAATATTATTATATATTTAATAATATATAATAATAAAATAAAAATTTCAACATTTGTAACAATAATAATAATAATAATAATAATAATAATATATTAGTTATAATGTATACCATACCATGACCATGATATATCACCAATATTTAAAGAATAATAATTATAAAATTATTTTATTATTTTATGTACATCATTTTTTAATTTATTTTTCTTAAAACATAATTTTTCCGTTATTGTTTGGAGATTTTATTTTATTTTATACTTATTTTATTACTATACAAATACTTTCATTTATTATTTATTATTTATTAGTTTTTCTTTTTGTAATTTATTTTTAATTTATTTTTATTTATTTTAAACTAATTTAATAAATTAATTTTTACAAGAATATATTATATTAAAATATTATTATTAAAATTTTAATATAATAATATTTTAACTTTTAAATATATCATTAAAGAATAAAAAATAAACTATAAAATATAAAATATAAAAATAAAAATGTGATGTGATAATCGTTATCATAAAACAAATGAATGATTATGATAAAAAATAAACAAATAAAATCAAGACTTCTTTTTTTTCTAATGATTTATATATATATATTATTTATGTATATATTATGTATATACATATAAAGTGATGATATTTACATTATAAATGTAAAAATAAAATAGGTATACATATATATATATAGTTTTTGATTTTATTGAATTTAAATAATATTAATAATTTAAATAATATTAAATCTTTTATTCTTTTTTATTAAGAAAATAGTTATTATTTAAAAAAGAAAATATTTAGATTTAAAACAAAACAAAACAGTATCTATTGTTTATTATTATCCTTTAAAAATGAAAATAAAAAAGTTTATAATTAATAATAAACTATTATTATAAATTTTTATAATTATAAAAAATTGTTATATTATTAATATAATAGTAATTATAATAGTTATAAAATTTTATATAATAATAATATATATTATATAATAAATTATTATAAACTATTATATATGGTAGTTTTAAATATTAATAAATTATAAAGTTGGTAAAATAAAAAAATAAATAACTAAAAAAAAATAAATAAATAAATAAATAAATAAATAACTAAATAATAAATAAATAAATAAATAAATAAATAAATAAATAAATAAATAAATAAATAAATAAATAAATAAATAAGTAAATAAATAAATAAATAAATAAATAAATAAATAAATAAATAAATAAATAAATAAATAAATAAATAAATAAATAAATAAATAAATAAATAAATAAATAAATAATAATAATAATAATAATAATAATAATAATAAGAAAAGTTTTTTTTTCTTCATTTTTTAATTAAATATTAAATAAAAAAAAAAAATTGGCTCAATAGAATCTGTGTGTTTATATGATCATCATCAATCATAACCAATAAAATTTTATAATTCCATAAATTTTAAAATATATAAAAATTTAAAAATTATTTATTAATTTTTATAACATTTAAGGGTACCAACGATAGATAAATAATTGTAAATGTTAATATGGATAAATATGGATTATGGATTTAAATATATTTTCCTTTAAATAATAAATATTTAAAATGATAAATATTGATAATTATTATTATAATTATTATTATAATTATCAATTTTATTTATTATTACAGTTTTTTTGTTTTTCAAATAGTATATTATTACATAATATTTAAACTATATAATAATAATAATAAAAATAAAAATAATTATAAAAGAGAAAAGAAAAAAACAGTATGATATTTATATATAAAATTAATAGATTTAAAACACAAATGTTAATATAAAAAAATAAGATTTTTGTTATTTTTTTTTTTTTTTAGGTTTTAACTTGTATGTTTTTTCCATGGCTTTATTTATTGGCTTAAATTACAATTAATTTATTTATAATTTCTTATTATTAACAAATATGAATATAATTATGTTATATTTTTATTTTATTTTTATTTTTTTAGTTTATTTTTAGTTTATTAATTTTATATATAATTCTTTATTTAATATTTATAAAATATTTACATGGTTTTTTTTTATATTTTTTTTCTTTTTTTCTTTTTTTACTTTTATGATTAAGTTACATTTTATTATATTAAATCATGAAATATTAAATTTTATTGGATTAAAATTAATTTATATTTTAAAAAAACGGGGAATTTAATTTTTTTAATATATATAATTAAGGTTTTACATGTGATTTAATATATAAATAAAGGTATAGTGAAATATTGTGATTATATGCTATATGTAACATTATTATTTATTATAATATTAAAGGTATTAGCATTTTTTATGAATTTCTTTTTTTTAGTTTTATTTATTTATTTATTTATTTATTTATTTATTTATTTATTAATTTATTTATTTATTATTTATTTATTTATTTATTTATGTATTTATTTATTTATTATTTATTATTTATTTATTAATTTATTTATTTATTATTTATTATTTATTTATTAATTTATTTATTTATTTATTGTAAAACTAAAACTTAAAATAAAAAAAATTTCAAAAAAAAAAAATAACAATATTTTAATTTATATTGTGTAATTTTAATTTATATGTATAAAATAAGATTATTATTTATTTTTTATATTTTATATTTACAATATGATTTATTTATTTTATTTATTTTTAAAATTTATATTTTTATTCTATTATAGATTTCAATAATAATTGAATAATAATATTAATAATGAATTTTATAATTATATAAAATCTATTCAAATAATTTTTTAAGGATAATATATTATTTTTAGATTAATATATTGTAAGGATCATTATTTAATAAATTTATAATATATTTTTAATATAGATAATATTAATACTTTTTTAAATTATTTTTTTTTTTTAAAATTATATATTAAAAAATACCTTTTTTTTTTTTTTTTTTTTTTTTTCATTCATGTTATTATGTTAATAATGTTAATAATAATAATAATATTATAATGTTAATAATATTAAATAATAATAATAATATTAAATAATAATGATAATATCATAATATTTAATATTATGATTAAAAAAGAAAAAAAAAATTTAATTTATTAATAAAAGTTATTTAATTATATTTTTATTTTTTAAAAAAAAAATTAATTTATATATAATATTTTTAATTTCTTTACTTTTTTTTTTTTTTCTTTTCTCATTTTTTGATTTTTTGATTTTTTGATTTTTATATTCTAAAAGCCTTTTTTTTTTATCAAAATTTCAATTTTACTTTTTTTCTCTTTTCAAAATATATGTTAAAAAAAAAATAAACTAAATATAATTTAAACTAAAATATTTGATATATTTTGTTTAAACTATAATCAAAAAAATAATCAAAAATATTTCTTTCCTTTTATTGCAAACTAACAATAAGAAGATAGAAAAAAAAATATTATACATAGCTAGTCTATTATTATTAATATTTAAATATTCAAAATCAATAAATTAAATAAAAACAAAAAACAAAAAACAAAAACAAAAAACAAAAACAAAAACAAAAAACAAAAAACAAAAACGAAACACATTACAAATAAGTTATTAATAAAACATTTTTATATAAAATGATTAATTTATAAAATAAAATAAAAAAAAAAAAATAAATAAAACTAAAACAAAACATATTGTTAAAAATCATATAATAATAATAATAATAATATAATACGCAAAACATTAAATAAATTATACTTTTAATGAAGTAAGATAAAGAATAATATTATTATTCATATTAATAAAAAATATATATACAAAACAAAAACGTTTTTATATTTTTTATTAAAAACATAAAACTTAAAAAAAAAAAAAAAAAAAAAGGAAAAAAAGAAAAAAATTATAAAAAATTATACCATATTCCTTATTATCTATAAAACATTTATTATTCAAAACATACATTTTTCCTATATTTTTATTATATATCATTTTAAGTCAAAATGTACGAGGATAAAACATTTGATAAAATAATACTTCCAATAATATGGGTAGTATTAGGGGTGTATATGAGTGTAATGTTAATCTTATTTATTAATTATAGAAATAGACCACAATTGGAATATAGGGGAATAAAGCTTACATTACTTTATGGTGTTAGCTCAACACTTTATGTGATACTTATTATTGTAAATTTCTATAACCAAAAAAAACAAAACAAAAAAAAAATTAGTATAATAATAATAATAACAATAATTAAGAATCATTATATTTATTAATATATTAATCATAATTTAAAATTACATATATATTATATATATATAGGCTGGAAGAATTTTTAAATTTTCATGTATACAAAAATTATGGATAACAGATATATGTATCGTTCTTTCAATTTTTTCAGTAATGAGTAGAGGTATTAGAATTTTATATTTATGGAAAGTAAGTGTTTTTTTTTTTCTTTTTAATAGAATATAATAAATATGTATAATAATAAATATAAAAAAAATATTTTTATTAATATTTTTTATTTTTATTCTTTTTATTTAAATAATATTATTTATTATATATAGTTAAATTGTTATAAATTAAGTAATACAAAAAAAGAAATTGCAGCATTAAATAATTCATCATATGAACTTGAAGCAAATATTTATTTTAAAACTATTTATAAAATAATAAATAAGGTAGAATATTTAAATATTTTTTATTTTTATTTTTTTTTATTTTATATTGCTATTCTAATAAATATAAATATACCAATATATTACTAATTATTTTAAATTATTAATATAAGGAGATAGCGAAACGAATGATTATTATACCTGTAATATTGGATTTGATAATAACATCCATTGTTCATTATTTGGTAAAAGATAAATGTGAACATAATCCTGTTGTTTTTGCACCAATTTTAATATTTCTTGCAATGTTTACAATTATATTCCCAATTTTAATGTATAACTTACATAAAGTTCAAGGATACCATAGAATATCAATAGAAGATGAATATATTATTAATACAATATTTTGGATAATATGTAAGTATTATATATTTTACTAATAAAAATTAAAAAATTTATTTATTTTTTTTTTTTAATTATGTTATATATATATATATATAATTAACTTTTATTATATTCTTAGTATTTACATTATATGGTGTAGTAGAATACGTTCCAAAATTTAAAAATAATGAAAAATTACAATTTTATACCAATGATGGTGTAGCATTTTTTGTATTTCAAGAATTATTTAGTTTTATAATCATCATGAGTGTTCCATTTATAGAAATAATTTCAGATAAAAGAAAATACCGTGATATTCAAGAAGAAGAGGTAATATATATATATATATATATATTTTTTTTTTATAAATGTTTTTACTTAAATAAAATATAATAATAAATAATATAAAATAAAATTTTTTTTCTTACTAATATTTATAATATATTTTTGTTATAAATATAATAAATAATAATTATTATTATAATAGATGTCTATTGAATATTTTTATAAATTAATTAATGATCCTATAATTATAGAAGAATTAAAAGAAGTTGCTATAAGTGAATTTTCAATTGAAAATGTACTTTTCTGGGAAGCTTATCGAGAATTAATGAAATTATCAAAAAATACAAAACAACATAATACATTTAATAAACTATTTAATGGATTATCAAATGTTCATAAATTTAATAAATCTAAATCTAATAATAATAATAATAATAATAGTTTATATAATATGACAATTAATGAAAATTCTATAAATAATAATCAAGATAAAACTTTATTATATGAAAATAAATATGAAAGTATGAAATATTATGAAAATTTATCAAATTTAAATAATAAATCCATAAATGAAACGAAAGATATTGAAATGATTCAAAATTCTTATTCTGATAATGATTATTATATGAATTACAGTAATTCTGGAAGTACCAATAATTTATTATGTGATATGACTTATTCAGATAATATGAATAATAATTTTGCTTATACAAAATGTAATTCATCCCTTTCAACAAATTATACTTATATTGATGAAATCTATAAAGAAAAAATTGAAAATCCTGATAATAATTATTATTATAATTTTCATCAACAAAATCAAAATCAACGTAGACGTAGTATAAAACAATATAATATTAAAATTGATAATAATAAAGTTAAAAATGAAAAAGTCAGTGATTATATATCCTCTTCCTCTGATATCACTGCTGATACCCCTGTTCCAGATAAACTTATTAATTATTATATAAACTTTTATTATATCTTTATTAATGTTAATTCTCATGCTTCCGTTAATATCAATTGTTCAGTAAGATGTACAATTGAAGAAAATATTGAAAATCCAAAAATTGGTATATTTGATGAGGTAATTCTAATATATATATACATATAAATAAATAAATAAATAAAAAATATATATATTTTTTTATATTTTATATTTTATATTTTATATTTTATATTTTATATTTTATATTTTTTTATTTTTTTTATTTTAGTTCATTATTAAAATATTAAATTATATAATTTTTTTTAATATTTATTTATTTTTATTAAAATATTTATAATAGGCAAAAGATGAAGTAATTCTATTGATGTTTAGAAATCTTAATCCAAAGTTAATTATTCAATTAAAAGAAAAACAAATGATATAAATAATAAATTTCTTTTAAATGAATAAAGGAAAAAAAAAAAGAAAAACAAATGATATAAATAATAAATTTCTTTTTAAATGAGTTAAGGAAACAAACAAACAAACAAACAGATAAAAAAAAAAAAAAAAAAAAAAAAAAAAAAAACATATTAAAAATAATAAAATAAAAATAAATAAATAAATAAGCAAGTAAACGATAAAAAAAAAAAAAAAACAGTAAAACAAAACAAAAAACAAAACAAAAAACAGCAAAACAAAACAAAAAACAAAAAACAAAAAAAAAAAAAAAAAAACTAAACAGTAATTTGTAATAATACAGGAATATAATAAAAAAAAATTAATTAAAATACATAATTTATCTTTTTATATATTTATTATACTTAATTTATTAAAACATTACAATTTAAAAAAGTTATTTATTTATTAGTAATATTATATAAATTATAAATTATTTTATTTTATAAAAATTAAAAAAATAAAATAAATAGTAATATAGAATAAGTTACAAGTACATATAAAATAAAATAAAATAAATAGTAATATAGAATAAGTTACAAGTACATATAAAATAAAATAAAATAAAATAAAATAAAAATAAAATAAAATAAAATAAAATAAAATAAAAATAAAATAAAATAAAATAAAATAAAAAAAAAATAAAAATAAAATAAAATATAGAATATTTTATTTTATTTTTAAAAAAAATGGAAGTTATTTATTAAATATGTGTAAAAGAGGAAATAAACATTTAGTTAAATATTTAGTTAATCATGGAGCAGATGTAAATAAAAGTGATTATGACAGTAACTTACCATGAGTTACTGCCTGTAAAAATGGGAATGAAAATATTATAAAATATTTAATCGATCATGGAGAACGGATATAAATAAAGTTGAAAATCACACAAGATTATATAATCATAACCTTTATATTAATGGTAATCTACCATTATTTTATGCATGCAAAAATGGAAAAGAAAATATTGTTATTTAATTGAACATGGAGCTGATATAAAAAATAGAAATCTATTAGGGGAACTGTAAGGTTCAACACCATTTTTTTGTGGAACTTGTATGTTATATGAAAATAGTTTAGAATATTTAAATGAACGTGAAGCCAAAAATAAAAATAATACTTAGTTTTTTTTTTTAACATCTAATAATAATATATATACATATATATTATTATTAATTTTTGTATGCATAAAATATAATATAATAATATATTATATTTTTAAAAAAAAAAAATATGATACATATATAATTCAATTACAATTCATTTCAAAAAGAAATGCCTATTTATAAATAGTTTAATATATTTAATCCCCAAACACTACTGTATACTTTTTTTTTTATATTTTATCTTTTAAAATTACATGTCAAAAAAAAAAAAAAAAAATAAAATAAAATTAAATAATTTTACAATAAAAAATAAATAATAAATAAAATAAATATATATAATAATAAATAATAAATAAATAAATAAATAATATTTTCTATATATAGAAATTCATTTCATTTTCATTTTATTTTCATAATATTTTTATTTTATGTTATTTTATTTTGAATTAATTAAATTTTTAAAATATTTTTTTACTTTTTGCTCAGTGTTTTCAATTATATATATTTAGTGTAACAATAAAACATGGAGACTGTTATAAATAAAAATGAATTATATATAAATAATATCGATTTTCCAATTGAATCCTACATAGAAGCTATCGATAATAAAAATATTGAAAAATTAAAATCTTTAATTAACATAGAAAATAATAAATTGAAAAAAAAAAACAGATATTGTATTGGAAATATTCAATCAAAATTTATTAAATCGTGAAAGATTAAACTTTATTGTTGAAAATTGTTCAGAATATTTAAATGTATCCTCAAATTTTATAAGGAAATTAATCAAAGAAAACAACACTACCTTATTAGATATCATTTTTAGTCATTTTAAATTTTTTGATAATAAATTTATCTTAAATTTACTTATCCATTACAAAAATCAAATACCAATAAATATTAAAGAACTCACTCGTAAATTAGACAATTATAAAATTACTAAAAAATATGGAAGTTATTTATTAAAAATGTGTGAAAGAGGAAATGAACATCTAGTTAAATATTTAGTTAATCATGGAGCAGATGTAAATGAAAGTGATTATGATGGTAATTTACCATTAGTTATTGCTTGTAAAAATGGAGATGAACATCTAGTTAAATATTTAGTTAATCATGGAGCAGATGTAAATAAAGTTGGAAATCACCCAACATCATATGATCCTGGAATGTATATAACCGGTAATCCACCATTATTTTATTCATGCAAAAATGGAGATGAAAATATTGTAAAATATTTACTTGAACATGGGGCTGTTATAAATGATGGAAATCTATTAGGTGAAGCTTGTGTCTATGGATATGAAAATATTGTAAGATATTTAATTGAACATGGAGCGAATATAAATAGAACAGATAGACGTAGTAATACACCTTTAATTAATGCGTGTAAGAATAATCATGAAAATATTGTAAAATATTTAATTGAACATGGAGCAAAAATAGATGAAGTTGAAGGATGTGGTGGGACACCATTACTAATTGCATGTGATAAGGGAAATGAAAATTGTATAAAATATTTAATTGAACATGGAGCCGATGTAGATCACGAAAACAGTTATGGTTGGACACCTTTACATTATGCATGTATTAATGGAAATGAAAATAGTGTAAAATATTTAATTGAACATGGAGCAAATATAAATAAAGCTATAACTGGAGTTATCCAGAGGGGTCGGACACCATTATATTTAGCATCTAACAAAGGACATGAAAATATTGTAAAATATTTAATTGAACATGGAGCTGATATAAATGAAGTATAATTTAAGGTCTTATCATCAATTAAAAAATTTTAATATTTTTTCACTTGATAATCTAAAAAAAAAAAAAAAAAAAAAAAAAAAAAAAAAAAAAAAAATGACTAAATAAATAAATAAATAAATAAATAAATAAATAAATAAATAAATAAATAAATAAATAAATAAATAAATAATAATAAATATATAAATAAATAAATAAATAACTAAATAAATAAATAAATAAATAAATAATCAATCAATTAGTTAATTATATTAATTAAATGGATTTAATAAATAAATAATTAAATAAAAATAAAAAAAAAAAAAATATCATATAATAAAAAAAAAGAGTTAAAATAATTATATGATATTAAAAACTTAATATTTAAAAAGCTAAAATAAATTTCCATATTAATATAATGCTAAATAAAATAATATTAAATAAATAAATAAATTTTAAAAATACGTTATTAAAATTTTAGATTCCATTAAATGTAATGGTTCATCCATAAAATATATATTTTAAATTTCAAAATGTTAAATTTGAAATTTTTAAATAACAAGTGTATACTATAATTAGTTTTTTTACTATATATATATTATATTTAAGATATTCTTTATTATTAATAATATTTATAAATAAATAAAATTTGACTTTTATTTATTTGTAAAGTATATGTTTAAATAATAAATTTACAATTTAATTTTATTATAAAATGGGAATATATTAATAATATTCTTTAATCTTATATCTATATAATAGTATTTATTGATTATTAATAATGATTATTATTGATTATTAACAATAATTATTTATTTTTAATAAAAAAGTATTTAAATTTTTTTATTAAAAAGATTTTTTTTTTTTTTTTTTATTTGACTTTCGCGATTATATATTATTCGGTAAAAAATGATTTTTAATCATTTTTTCAAAAAATTTTTTTTCGAAATTTCAATTTATTTATTTTTTTTTTTATTTTATTTTGAAAATTGGATTTGATATATTTGGTGTTCTTATAATGTACTATTTTTATTTTCTACTTTGTTAATTTATTTATTTATTTATTTACTTAATTAATCAATAATATCGTCTATACAACTTTTAACTTTTAATTCATTTAAACAAATGGCAAAAGCACACATGAACATACTATCCACACCAGAAGCCATTTCTATTTCTAATTTAGTTTTAGTGCCCAGGAAAGCTTTCGTTTTTACTTCATGAATTCTACATATCATAGGTGCTCCTTCTTCCTCAACACCATAAAAAATACCACAAGAACGATAGGAAGTGGCACAATTCATTGAGAGGGTTTCATTTTTTTCTGTCGCTTGATTATAAAAGGTCACCGTATACTTTTCAGCGTCCGTGTGACTATTACCTTTGACAATTTTGGCTAATACTTTTTTATCAGAGGTTCCAGATAATATTTCAATATCAGAGGAGGAACCATCCTTAACTACCAATAATGGCTGTTCATCCATGTCTTCTAACACTTTGGCTTTCTTAAATCCAAAAATGGATTTTTCACTAAGTTGGTAACACAACTTATCTGCTTGATTCGAAAAACAACTTTTTTCTAATGTAAACGTTGCCGGTTTCACTAATACTCGTTTTTCACCTATATTTGAAAGTGAAACTGCTATATCAATACCAGCAGTCATAACTGCTTTACTCATTAATTGTTCATTATAATTTACCATTTTTTTTTTTTTTATTTTTTTTTTTTAAAAAAAAAAGAATAAAAATAAAAATAAAAATAATTATATATTTTTTAATATAATTAAAAATCCAATTAAATTAAAAATATATATATATATATTTTTTTTTATTATTAAATTTTTAAAAATTATGATTAATATTAAAAAAAATTTTTTTAAAATAAATCCTTTTAATTAATTAATTAAAATAAAGATTATTATTAAAATTTTAATTATTAAAGTACCCAAATTAAAAAATAATTAATAATTAATAATTAATATTTTTTATTATATGCATGAAGGATCAGGAATCAGAATATGAATAGTATTATTAGAACAATAGGAAATATATATAAATTAGCTATTTTAAATAAATATTATAAAAATAAAAACGCTTTTATAATAATAAATATAGATTTTTTCAAAACTGTATTTTTACATATATATATGTAAAATTTTTAATTACAAAAATTATTTTTATTTTTAGATATCACAAAATATTATGGTATATTAAACATTTTTTTTTATTTATTAAAATAATAAACATTCAGCCTTATTAATAAAAAAAATTTTTTTAAAATAGTCATGGACAGTTCAACCTTTTTAATGAAAAAGTGTTTTAATTATATTGAAAAAAAAGAAAAAAATTACTTTTACGATTTTCTTTTAGAATACTATCATAAAAAAAAAACCCTTGTCTTAATTAAAATTAAAAAAAAAAATAATAGAAAATAAAATTGAAGAATTAAACTTAATATTAAATGTTTATAAAAAGAAAGATTTTTATGATATTAATAAACTATTACACATTGTTCTCGATTTTGAATATAAGGATATAATAAAATTTTTAATTGAAAATGGTGTAGATATTAATAAACCATTTGAAATGGATTAACACCTTTATATTATGTTTGCCAAGAAGGAAAAGAAAATTTACTAAAAATTTTAGTTGAACTTGGAGCTGATATTAATGATATTTTGCCTTGAGGTGAGACAATTTATTTCATGTAAAAAAAAAAAAAAAAATAAATCCATAGCGAAATATTTAATTGAACAAGGTACTGAGGTTAATGTGAGTTATGATGCTTATTATGATATTAATGAATGTGAATTATCGTTTTGTAGTACACCATTAACTGTAGCTTTTTTACTATGAATGTATAGATTTAGAAGAAATTTTAGTTGAAAATGGCGCTGATGTTAAGATCATAATATTGGTGGGGGATTGGATTGATCTATTTATAACTATTATCCTTCCCCTTTATGTATTGCTTGTGAAAAAGATAATGAAACAATGATAAAATATTTAGTTGAACATGGCGCTGATATCAATATTGAATATAAAATAAGTGAATGTAGGAGAGAACCTGGTTGTTATTACGATGGTATTACACCTTTAATTATTGCTATCAGGGATAGAAATGAATCCAAGTCGAAATATTTAGTTGAACATGGTGCTAATGTGAATGATTTAAAATATCCAGTGAAGATCATTATTATCATGAAGCTCAACATACCCCTTTAAGCCTGGCTGTTGCCTATGAATTAAAATCTATAGTAAAATGTTTGATTGAACATGATTCTGAAATTAATAAAAAATTGAAAGGATATAAAACTTTTAATAGGAAAGGTGAAATGATATAGGGTTCTGATTATACAATTTTAAGTGTTGCAGTTAATAATGGAAATAATACTATTGCAGATTACTTAATTAAACACGGTGCACAATAAAATAATGTTAAAAAATAAAAAAAGATTTCATTGGATTAAATTATTCTTTATAAGTAATTTAATTTTTTTTTTCTATACAACTCCATTTATTTTTATAATATAATTAATATTTACTATTAATAAGTAGTTTTATTATAATTTATTATTTTAATTAATAACATTTATATTTAATTTTTTAATATTAAATATAATGTTATTACCCCTCTTTATAATCTACATTTGTATTACATTATAACTAATTTGTTTTAGTAAAGGTCATTCATTATTTATTACTAATAATGAATGACCTTTACTAACTAATAATGAATGATCTTTACTAACTAATTATAATAATGTAATAAATTTAATAATAAAAGATAAATTATGTAATTTATCTTTTTATATTTATTTATACTTAATTTATTAAAGCAATTCAATTTAAATAAGTTATTTATTTATTAGTAATATTATGTAAATTATAAGTTATTTTATTTTATAAAAATTTAATAAAAATTAAAAAAAAAATTAGCAATAATATATATATATATGTATAAATAATCATAAAATAAAATAAAAATAAAAATAAAATAAAATATAGAATATTTGTACAAAATTAATTAAAAAAAACAAGTAATTTTTTTTTTAGTTCAATTTTTGACATATATATAAATATTGCTATAGATACAGAATAATATTTTCTAAATATAAATAGAAACAAAATAATATTTTCTAAATATAAATAGAAACAAAAAATAATATTTTTTTTAAGTATAATTATAGTATTATATCTTTATAGAGTTCTTCTATATATAAAAAATAATTAGAATTCTATTATTATAACTTTCATGTTAATATATACATTACATTAAAAACAAAATTAATAGAAAAAACTTGAATATCTTTATTGCTAAGTAAAGATAATTCAGTTTTTTCCATGCAAAAGTTTTTTATTTATTTTACTTTTTTTTTTTTTTTTAAAAAAATAAATATAACCTACCAAAGAATAATATAACCTTATTTAGTAAACTTTAATAAATAATATATTATATATTAAGTGCATTCATACTATAAATTAAAAATTTATAAATTTTATTATAAATTAAAGTTTATTCATATTTTTTTTTAGTTTTTTTTTTTAAAATATTATGATTTTATCCTAATATAGTTATTTAATTGTTATACAATAAAATATTTATGTTATACAATAAATATTAATATTGATTTTT
Organism: Anaeromyces robustus; assembly: GCA_002104895.1. NCBI lineage: Eukaryota > Fungi > Neocallimastigomycota > Neocallimastigomycetes > Neocallimastigales > Neocallimastigaceae > Anaeromyces > Anaeromyces robustus. The sequence goes on along the minus strand of MCFG01000166.1, from coordinate 113,757 downwards.
ATTAATAAATAAAGTTTTATATAAATTAATTTATACTAAGCCGTCATTATTAAAAAAAAAAAAAATAAATTTATAATAAGAAATCCACTTATAATGATAATAAATAAAAGAATAATAATATTTATTCTTTTAATTTATGAGTAATTTTTTCATGTTCAAAAGAAAAATGAATAATATAAAAAAAAAAAAAACAATATTATACAAAAAAGAAAAAAAAAGATGAATAATAATATTATAATATTATTAAATAATATTTCCATTTTAATATAATATAATCTTTTTATTTTTTTAATATAATTTTTCCTATTTATAAAAATATTATTTATTATTTATTATTTATTTTTTTTTATTCTAAAATTCTAATATAATATATTAATATTTATTTGTAAGGAAAATAAACAAATAATTTTGTACTTTTTTTTATTTTTCTTTTAATAATATATTTTAAAGTTTTTAGGCCTTGAATCATAAAAAAAAAAAAAAAACATTATATATTTATAATATAAATGGAATTGCATATATATGACTAAGCATTACATATAACTTTATTAATTAATTAATTTTTAATTTTATATTAATTTTTAGAATTGATTTTCATATTATTATCAATATTTATTTATACAAAATATTAAATTTTGGAATTATAATATATTAATTATCAATTTTAATATAATAATAAAAAAAACATATATATATTTATTTATAATTCTTCTTTATCTTTTTTTTTTTCCTCAAAACAAATATTTTCTCTGGACTGGATATCAGGTAATATTATAAAATAATTATGGAAGTGAAATCTTTAAATTAATATTAGATATATATTCATATATATAAATACTAATTCTATTTTATTATATTATATATATTTTAGAGATAAAAACTTAATAATTTAATATAGTATATTAAATTTATAAGAAAATAAAAACTATTTGATCTTTTTTTTTTTTTTTTTTGATTTTATTTTTGTTAAGAAGAAAAACATACACAAAAAAAAAAAAAAATAAATAAATAAATTAAAAAAAAATAAAATAAATTTTCAAATCAATAATTTAAATAATAAATTAACTAAAAATGAGAAATTTTACAATTATTTCACTTCTTAGTTTATTAACTGCAAAAACACTTGCAGCAGAATGCTGGGCAGAAAAACTTGGTAAAAAAAATATTTTATTTAAAATATATATTAAATAATATTAAAGAAGAAAATCAAAAAAAAAAAAAAAACTTAAACAATTTAAAATAATTAAAGGTTATGGATGTTGTAAAACTACAACCACTCCTATTTTAGAAGATGATGATGGCAAATGGGGTATATTTTTTTTTAAAAAAGTTATTTTTTTAAACAATTTATATTATCCATTATATAATTCTTATGTAAATATGTATTGTATAAATATAATTGTTATATATTAAAAGGTGTTGAAAATGACGAATGGTGTGGTATTATGGAACAAAAAGAGAAAGAATGTTTTTCAAGCCCTAATTACCCATGTTGTTCTGAATGTAAAACTATATATACTGACCAAACTGGTGACTGGGGGTAAGTTTTTTTTTTTTTTAATGTTTACATATAAAATTTAATTAAAAGATGAATTTATTAATTTTTTTTTTATAAATATTTATATATATAATAAATTCAAAAAGATATGAAAATGAACAATGGTAAGCTTTGATAATTAAGTGTACTTTGATATAATATAAAAAAAAAAAAAAAAAGATTTTTCAATTTAAATTTTTAAAAATTATATATATTATTTAGGTGTGGTATTAAAGATTCCTGTAAAGCTACTTCAACTACACCTAAACCATCACCAACACCACAAAAAGAACCATCATGCTGGGCTGAAAAATTAGGTAATATAGAATTTAATAAAATATATATTAATATTTTCTAAAAAAAATTTTTTTTTAAATTATTATATATAATAAAATAAATTTATATAATAAAATAAATAATTTTTCTTTATAATTATTAAAAAAATCTTTTTTTTTTTTTTAATTTTAAAAAAATAAGGATATAAATGCTGTGAAAAATGTACAGTAACTTTTAATGATGAAAATGGAGATTGGGGTTTTGAAAATGGAGATTGGTAAATATAAACTATATATAATATATAATAATTACTAATTGTTTAGAAAAATAATTAAAAAATATAATTGATATAATATTTTTAAATTTTTAAGGTGTGGTATTTTAAGAACATGTACTGTTAATAATGATATTGAACTTGAAAAACCATATGAAGCTATTCCAGATCCAGATAAACTTCATACTCGTGATTATGCTAGAATTTTAAATTTGAATTTACGTTTTTATGAATGTAATTGGTCTGGTAAAGCTCCAGAACATAAACAAGTCTATTGGAGATAGTAATATATATATTAATTATAAATATAAAATATATTATTAATATTTGTTATATATATATTAATTATAAATATAAAATATATTATTAATATTTGTTATATATTTATTAATATTTAAAATAAAATAAAATAAAATAAAATAAAATAAAATATTATTTTTATTTAATTTCCATTAGTGACTCTGCCTTAGAAGATGGTGCTGATGTTGGCTTAGATCTTAGTAATAAAAATTTGCTATTTTTATATTAATTATTGTTTTTAAGAGATTTTTTTTTTTTATTTTTAATATTATATATATTAATTTTTTTTTTCATAATTAAATATAATTTATATAATATATATATATATATATTTTATTTAAATAATAATTAGCTGGAGGGTAAGTTTTTATTATATATTAAATTTAAATATAAATTGATAATAAATATTATATTTTTGAAAAAATATTTTATTGGAATAAATATCAATAATAATTATAATTACTAAATTTATTAATCTTTAATTTAGTTTTTATGATGCTGGTGATCATGTCAAATTTAATCTTCCAATGTCTTATGCTATGACTATGTTAGCATGGGGTGGTATTGATTTATATGAAAATTATGTCGCTGCTGGACAAATCGACTATTTAGTTCAAATTGTTAACCATGGTGCAGGTATATATTATAATTAATTGTTTCATTTTTATTATTATATATATTATTAAATAAATAAACAAAAATAAATCAACAACAACAACAATAATAATAATAATAATAATAATAATAATAATAATAATAATAATAATAAACAAAAAAAAAAAAAATGAAAGATTACTTTGTTAAGTGTCATCCAGAAAAGGAAGTTATTTACGCTCAAGTTGGTCTTGGTGATGTTGATCACTGTGTAAATATTATATATATATATATATATTATAGTTTAATATTGTAATTTTAATTAGAATTAAAATTAAAATTTAATTTTTAATATATATTAATTTTATATAAAAGTTCTGGGTTCCACCAGAATTAATGGAAATGGAAAGACCAGCTGTATGTAAACTTACTCCAGAAAATGGTGCTTCTGATGTTACTGCACAAATGGCTGCAGCTTTAGCTTCAGCTTCTATCTTAAATAAAAAAGTTGGAAATACTGAAAAAGCTGAACTTTACTTAAAACACGCTATTGAAATTTATGACTTTGCTGATAAATACAGAGATGTTTATGGTAATCCATGTCCAGAAGGTGCTTCATTCTATCCATCTGCTTCATACAAGGATGAATTAGTTTGGGGTGCTGCTTGGGTTTACCGTGCTTCTGGTGATGAAAAATATTATGATAAGGCTGATGAATATTATGATTCTCTTGGTTTATCTGGTCGTGTTTTAATTGGACCAATTTCATGGGATGATGCTGTAATTAATTTTTTTTTTTTTTTTTTTTTTTTTTTTTTTTTTATTTATTTATTTATTCATTTATTTTTTTTATATATTTTAATAAAAATATATAATTATTAATATTATTTTTTCATTTTCATTTTTTATTTTTATTTTATTTTTATTTGTTAATATTTTAAAATATATAATTTAATATATTTTAAAAAAATTTTTTTTTTTTAAAATTTTAGTCTTCAGGTATTATCTTCTTAATGTCAAAACCAGGTTTTGGTAAGAACTGGGAAAGATATTTAAATGAAGCTCAAATTTATGTTGATCAATACTTAAATGATAAAGGATCTCGTACTGATGCTGGGTAATTATTAATATGATTTTTTTTTATTTATTTTAATTTATAACTTTTTTTTTTTTTTTTTTTTTTTTTTTACAATAAGTGTTTATAATATTTATAATATTTTTTTTTATTAAATTATTATATTTTAATTATTATTATTTTTTTTTGTAGTATGTTATGGTACAGTTCCGTATCTGGTTGGGGATCTGCTCGTCATGCTATGGCCGGTGTTTTCCTTTATTGTATATTTAATACTTACCACAAACCAGAAGATCCAAAATACTTTAACTTTATTCAACAACAAGTAAATTTTATTTATTTATTTATTTATTTATTTATTTATTTATTTATTTATATTATATTATATTATTATATTTTATTTTAATCTATTATTATAAGTAAAATATATTAAATTTAATTCATTATTATAAATAAAATAAAATAAAATAATTTTAATATTTAATGTTATTAAAAATATATATTATATTATTTTTATATTAGGCTGATTACATTCTTGGTAATAATCCATTTAATCGTTCTCTTGTTGTTGGTTCTATTCCAGGTCATGATCCATTAAATGTTCACCATCGTGGTTCTCATGTAAGATTATATAATTTTATTTTTTATCTATTAATTAATAAATAAAAATAAAAAAACATTATATAATTAATAAAATTGTAATATTAATTAATCTTATTTTATTTTATAATAATTTTATTCAGGGTGGTTATTCACCAATTTCACCACCAGAACATAACATGTACACTTTATATGGTGCCCTTGCTGGTGGTCCACTTCAAGATGATTCATGGGATGATGATAGAAACAACTGTAAATTAATTATTTTTATAATACTTTTTTAAATTAATTATTACATATCTATTAAATTAAATATATATGTTATTAATAAACATTATTATTAATATATAATTTTTATTATTTTATTTTATATAAATATACCTATTAGATATTACTAATGAAGTTTCTTGTGATTGTAAATATAAGTTTATTATATTAACATAAATAAATTAAATATAAATATATATCATAATTATATTAAATATTAATAAAATATTTATTTAAATTATTAATATTTAATAAATAATTTTAAAAATAATCAATAGATAATGCTGGTATTACTGGTGTTATGGCCTATCTTACTCCATGGACTGTTCCAGATAACTTTGAAATTGATGAAAGTGAACCAGAAGCTGATGCTCATTTAGTATTAAATATTGAAAAGAGTTGGATGGATGTTTACAGAATTATCGCTGATGTTGAAACTAAATTACCTACTCCAGCTTGGGAAGTTGAATTCACTTTACCAGAAGGTCATATATTTGATGATTTTTCTGCTACTAACTGTTATGTTGTTAACTATGATGAAAAAACTCGTGTTCTTAGATTCAAAAATACTCCATGGAATGGTCCATTAACAGCTAATCTTACACAATCATTTGGTTTCCAATGTCATGGTGCTGAAGAAGGTCATATTATTTTACCAGATCATGCAAGATTATACTATCCAAAAAGTAAGACCTACAAGAACATGAGATTATCTTTAGTTAGTCCTGAAGGAGAAGTTCTTGAAACTAAGGATAGAGATAGTGAATAAATTTAATTATTATTATTTTTTTTTAAAAAAAAATTCTATATAATAATAAAATTTAAATTTTTTTATTTTATATATAAATTATAGTTATTATATAAATTGATTTTATGTAATAATTATAATAAAAAAAATTATATAATTAAATTCTTGTATTTTAGTTAAAAAAAAAAAAAAAAAAAAAAAAAAAAAAAACTATATATAATATTGAACAACAAATTTATATATATGTATAAGGTATAATCATAATATATATATATATATGAATAAAAAAAAAAAAAAACATTGAGAAAATAAAGAATGTCAGGAAAAATATATAATAAAATAAAATAAAATATAATAAAATATAATAAAAAAAAAAATAAAAATAAAATAAATATATAATAAGATAAAAAGGATAATTAAAAATTAAAAATTTTTTAAATCCTTATTCATATATAATTTTACCAATGATATTTCCATTTATATATATATATTTTACAATTATTAGTTTTTTTTTTTTTTTTTTTTCCAAAATTTTTAAAAATGTTAATTTTTTTTAAAAAAAAAAAAAAAAAAAACAAGGAAGATAATATACTTTCTTATTTTTATAATAACCTTAATATTATTTTAATTATATTTTATTATTATTTTTTTTCTTTTTTTAATTTTTTCCTGATTTTATAAATAAAAAAATATTATGTAATAAAATATAATAAAAATAAAATAAAATTAAAATATAATATTTATTATAAAATAAAAAAAAAAAAAAAAATAATTCAAAAATTTTTAAATCATAAATTTTCCAATGATGTTTCCATTTATATATTTTACGATTATTATTATGTTTTTTTTTTTTTTTTAAAACTTTTAAAAATGTTAATAATATTTTTTTTTTAAAAAAAAAAATATATATATATATATTCATTTTAAAATCCATGGTTGTACTTTAGTATCAATCAAGTACTTTTTATATAAATTGTGTTTTCTTGTATGAAATTCATATTCTTCAAATTTATAATGATTAATCTTTTTTTATTAAAATATATATATATTAATATAAAAAAATAATAAATATATTAACTAAATATTATTGTTAGCAATTGTAGTTTTTATTATTGAAGATATATGAATTTATACGAATCAACAATTAATTATATGAATCAACAATTAACTGTATTATATGTAAAATAATTATAATAGTAATAATAATAATAGTAATTATAGTAATAATAATATTTAAATACCACAATACTAAAAATTTAAACTTATAACTTTCCTTTTTTCTTTTTGTTTAACAAAATTTTTTTTATTTTTGTTTTTATTTTTTTTACATTTTTTTAATTACTTATTAATTTTATTATGTTTTACGAAAATGTTTTTTTTTTATTTTATTTTATTTTACTTTATTTTATTTTGTTTTACATTAATTATTAACTTATTAACTACATTACGTTTTACGAAAATGCTATTTTATTAATAAATTTAATTATATATAGCATGTATTAATATGGTATCATTAGTTTACTGATTTTTTTTTCTTCTTAAATATTATTTTTTTTCTTTTTTGTTTTTGTTTTTGTTTTATGATTTTTTTTTTCTATTTTATGAATCAGGAAAAAATTTAAAAAATATATAATGTAATAATAGATAATAAAAATAAAATAAAAATGAAATATAATATTTATAAAAAAAAAAAAAAAAAAAATAACTTAAAAATTTTTAAATTATAAATTTTCCAGTGATATTTCCAGTTTATATATTTTATAATTTTTTCTAATTTTTTTTTTCAAAATTTTTAAAAATGCTAATAATATTTTTTTTTAAAAAAAAATGACAAAGGGAGAAAATACACTTTCTTATTTTTATAATAATCTAATATATATAATATTATTTTAATTATTTTTTTTTTATTTATAAATCAGGAAAAAATTAAAAAAAAAAAATATAATAAAATATTATAAAAAAATATATATATATATTTTGTTATTTTACATTTCATATATTATATATTCTTTATATATATGTAATCTATATTATCTTAGTCTAAAAAAATATGTTATTTATAATAATAATAAATAAAAATAAAAAAAATGTATTCTCTTTTTCTTTATAATTTACAATTATTTATTTTTTTAAAAAATGAAAACAAAATAATTTTTTTTTTTAAACTTTTTAAGTTCATAAATATCCCCATTTATTTAATTTAATTAATTTAAAATAGTAACCAAGATTTTTTACAAATTTAATATTTTTAAATATTTGTATTTATAATCTTTAAGAGAATTTAAAGATTCTAAATATGTAAAAAAATTTTATTTCATTTATATATATTAAAAATAGCTTCATATTAAGTCAAGTCATCACCTTAACAAGTTTTACACTGTGGCAAGGTAATTTTGGTTAAGTATTTGAGATATAGTTAACCCAAACCTCATAAAATGATAATATTAGTATATTGAGTAGAACTAAAGTCTTAATAATGTGGTGATGAAGCCCTCTATTATTGAGCAACTTCCTTGATAATTACTGTTCATATGTAGGGCTTATAGATTGGACCCGTTATTAAGTTAGGGTTAAAGTAAAAATGTAAAATATATATAACATACTAAGGACGTCGACGCCAAAACGATAAGGCATGGAATTCATATGAAATATCATATAATAAGTTTATAAAAAAGTCACCATAGCTTGCTTTATTTTTTTTTTTACGATATTCTTAATCATTTTGAATAATCATATTAATTATTGTTAGTAGTGATTAACGATTTAAAATTACGTCAAAGTTACTTTTCTTCTTTTTTTTTTTCCTTTTGAAAATTTATAATATGTTATAGTTCTTAATATATAATAATTTATATTTGCTATAAAAAGATATTTATTATTAAATATTTTTTTATCTTATAAATAATAATAATAAATAATAATAAATAATAATAGTAATAAAAATAATGATAAATAAATAAATAAATAAATAAATAAATAAATAAATAAATAAATAAATAAATAAATAAATAAATAAATAAATAATTTTATTTATTTATTTATTTATTTATTTATTAATATAAAAAGATGGATACTCTATATAAAAGCTAATGATTATTGTTAAGTTATTGGAAAGTTTTTTTTATATAAAAAGTAAATTTTTTTTTTAATTCAAGTTAAAAATTTTAATTTTTTTTTTAATAAATGTTAAAAAAATTTTTTTTTAAAAAAATACTATAAATAAATATATACATATATAAAAATAAATCCAAAAAGTTTGTATTTAATATATTTTTTGAAAATATTTAAAAGCACATTCTGTATTATTTATTTAAAAAATTTAAAAATATAAAGAAATACTTATGAAAAAAAAATATTAATAAGGTTAATCAAAAAAGATTTTGTTAAGTAATTAATTAATAATAATAATAGTAAATTTATTATTCGAATGAATAATAAAAAAATTTAATTGTTAAATAATATAAATAATAAAGTAAAGTAAATAAAACAAATAGTTATATTTATATATTTATATATATATAAATAAATATAATAATTAGTAATTGATAAGATTAAAAGGTTTAAAGATAAATAAATACAAAAGATGGATTATTATAATAAGGTAAGGATGGGTATTCGTCGAGCTAGTACTATAGCATCAGATATCACAAGATATACAGTTACTGAAGCAGTTTATGATGCATCAACTCTTGGTTATCCAAAAATGATTGTTCTTGGTTTTCAACATTTATTCGCTATGTTTGGAGCAACAGTATTAGTACCTACATTAGTTGGACTTAATGTTTCAAATACTCTTCTTTTTACTGGTCTTGGTACCTTACTTTTCCATTTTATAACTAAAAGAAAAGTTCCATCTTTTCTTGGTTCTTCTTTTGCTTTTCTTGCAGGTTATTTAACTATTGCCCCAAATGGTGAAGAGGAACTTCTTCCATATGCATGTTTAGGTGTCACTTTTGCTGGTTTATGTTATTTAGTACTTGCTCTTATCATTAAAATTGGTGGTATTGAACGTATTATGAAATATTTCCCACCAATTGTTACAGGTCCTATCATTATTGCTATTGGACTTACTCTTTCTCAATCTGCTATTAATAATTGTGCAAAAAATTGGTTGACTTCCTCTCTTACTGTCATATTAGCCGTTTCTTGTAATATTTGGGGTAAGGGACTTATTAGAATTATTCCAGGTTTACTTAGTATTCTTGGTTCCGTAATTTTAACATCATTATTATTAGTTTTCCCACATGAAACTGTAAATGGATATATTTGTATGTATGGAAATGAAAACTTTCGTTTATTCTCAGAAGCTAGTATAGAAGCTATCAAAAATGTTTCATGGATTGGATTTCCATTTAAGTTAGATAATACTATCATTTATGTTTTCAAACATTTGGATATGTCATTAGCTATGACAGCTATTATAACTATTGTTCCAATTGCCGTTGCTACAATTGTTGAACATATTGGTGATATTTCTGCTATTTCTTCTACTTGTAATAGAAATTTCCTTTCTAATCCTGGTCTTCATAGAACTTTAACTGGTGATGGTCTTGCTACTATTCTTGCTTCTTTATTTGGTGCTCCAGCTAACACTACTTATGGTGAAAATACTGGTGTTCTTACTATTTCAAAAGTTTATGATCCTAAAGTTCTAGAAATTGCTGCTATTATTTCCATTATTCTTTCATTTTCTCCAAAAATTGCAGCTTTTGTTTCAGCTATTCCAACAGCTACTACAGGTGGTATTTCTCTTATACTTTATGGAATGATATCTGCAGTTGGAGTTCGTAATATTATAGAAAATAAAGTAAATTTCACTAGAACAAGAAATGTTATTCTTGCTGGTTTAATATTAGTTCTTTCTATAGGTGTGACTTATAGTGATCAAGGATCTTTTATTATTTCATTTGGTAAACTTAAAATTTCTCTTTCTGGTCTTGCTATTGGATCTCTTGTTGGTATTTTTTTTAATGCTATTCTTCCAGAAAAGGATTATGAATTTCATGCTAAACCTTATGAATCACCAATTAAAAACAATGAAATTAAAGAATTACCAATTATACGTTCTAGAGAACTTTCTGAAGTAAAAATTATACCAAGCTGTTCATTTAATAATACAAGTGATATTAAAATAGACAATTCAGAAGATCAAAAAGAATCTTAAAGAAAAAGAAAAAAAAAAAAAAAAAACTAAAAATAAAAGTTAAAATAAACTCTTTGAAAGTATCAAGTTTTAAGATTAAAATATAAAGCTAATTAAACAAGTTATTATAATGTATAGAAATAAATATATTTTTTTATTTTCTTTTTTTAATTTATATATAAATATCATACTTTTATCATTAATAACAATAAATAATAATTATCATTATTATTTATCTTTTTTGCATTCTTTACATAGTAAATAAATAAATAAAAAAAAATTATATTATTTGCCGTTCAGCTCAATATTTTTTACGTAACAATTATTATTGTACAATTGATCAAATATATATTGTATTTGTATTTAATATAAAAAAAATAATAAAATGTTATTAAAAAAAAAAAAAAAAATGTTACACTATCCAATTTTTTATTTTTTATTTTATTCTATTTATCATTAGGTAGAGTGGTATCATTAAATATTTCCTTATAACATACATAAAGTATTATTATTAATATTTAATAAAAGTACATTTCTATTAAAAATAAAATTTATTAAAAATTATTTTTTTTTTTTAAATTTTTCTATTATAAATTAAATAAATAATTATCAAATATTCAAATTAAAAACAAAAAACAAAAAAACATAAAAAAATAAAAACTAAATAATAAAAAATAAAAAATAAATAATAAAATTTAAAAAAATAATATATATAGATATATAATATAAAAAATAAAAAATTAAAAAAAAGAAAAATAAAAAAAATTTTGCTCTATTAGAAAACATAAATAACGAAAATATATATTAGATATTATTAGAAATAAATTAAAGATTATTATTAATTTTTATTTAACTTAAAGAAAAAAAAATGAAATTACTGTATTAATTATATTGTTTTTATTTTAAAATTCTTTTTAAATAAACATTTTTCTAATATAAATTATTATTTTATTTTATATATTATTAATTATAAATAAAATTATTTACTGTTAAACAGTTCTTCCGCTAATTAATATTATTATTTATTATTTATTAATATATTTATTATTATGATGATTATTATTATTACTATTAATTAATTAAATTAATTAATTAATTATTTATTTAATTATTTATTATGTTTTAAATGTTTTAAATGTATATGTATATATAAAAAAAAATTTTTTTTTTTAACTCAAAATATATAAATTTTTAATTTCTATTTTTATACTTCAATTTCTAATTCATCATCTGTATTTCCATCATGATCTTGATCATTTGAATCATCATATAATTCATTTATATGTGCTTCTGTTAATTCTTTATCACGTCTTTTATAATATATAGGTGATTCACGTTCCTTATAATTTAATAAGTCATTTTCAATATTATCTTCTTCTTCATCCGCTTTCCAATTACCTCCATTTTCCATAAAACCTTGTAAATCAGGTGGTAATTCTTGCATTTGAACACTTGGTGCTGTTTCCATATATCTTAAAATTTCTGCTATTTGAATTCTTAATTGATCAAGATATGCTCTAGAATTTGCATTTTCTAAATGACTATCTACAATTTGAGGATTTAATCTATAATCTGGACCAAAATATTCCATATATTCATTTTCTGGTAATGCATCAGGTACTGGGGTATTTGCCATTATACTTGTTTCGTATGTCCAACATCTAGAAACATTTCTTATAGTGTATCCTCCTCCTCCTACTGTCATTAAAGGAATATTAAAACTTTTTAAGAATCGAACACATTCACCATGTCCATGAACACTTATATTAAAAGTACCAAGTTTATCTTGTGCTAAACTATCAGTACCACATTGCATAATAATAGCACCAGGTCTAAAAGTTTCTATTACCATACTTAAGACATGTTTAAATATATATGCATAAGAATTATCATCTATATAATCTAATAAGGGTACATTTAATGAATAATATTTTCCCAAATGTGTACCAATTTCATCTAATGAACCAGTTCCTGGAAAGAAATGACCATCATATTTATGAAATGAAACAGATAATACTCTGTTTGAAGCATAAAATGCTTCCTTTAAGTATAATAATAATAATAATATATAGTAAAAAAAAAGAAAAAAAAAAAGAAAAAAAAAAAATAAGTTGAATTAAAAATAAATTTAAATAAATAAAAATAATATATTAATAAAAAAATAATAAAATATTTATTTTTATGGATAATATAATAAAAAAATTGAAAATAGATATAAAACTTACTTGAACACCATCACCATGATGTACATCAATATCAACGTATAACACTCTTGGGTAATATCTAAATTATTTCATTTTATTTTATTTTTATATTTATTAATAAATTAAAAATTCATTTATTTATTTATTTATTTTAATTATTTATTATTAATATACCTTAATAATTCTAATGCAGCTAAAACAATATCATTGGTATAACAAAAACCAGAAGCTTCTGATTTTCTAGCATGATGTAAGCCTCCAGACCAATTAATAGCTAAACTTGTTTGCCCTGAAGTCAATTTTCTTGCTGCTTCTAGAGAACCTCCACAAGATAATCTACAAAAATCATATACACCTTCAAAAACAGGACAATCATCAATACCCAAATTGTATCTTGATAAAAATTTTGTAAAATTATTTACATTATTTGGTGAAATTCTTTTTTTTAATTTTTTTTTTTATTTTTTTATTTTTTTTTAAAAAAAAATAAGTGTATAAATGATTATATAATTCAAAAAATTTATTTTAATAATACTTTTTTATATTTTTTTATTTATGAATTTATTATTAATTTTTTCATGTTTTATTATAAATAAAAATAAGATTTTTAAAAACAATTACCTTTTAAGAAATTCTATATAATCTTGGGAATGAAAATTTGCAATTTCTTCATCAAAGGCTCTTCTTGTATGAAAAACATCCATATGTTTATATAATCCATAATTCATTACCAAATTATGAGTTAATGTTAATCTTGGTGGTTTCATTGGATGTCCTTGACCATAATGAAAATTACCTGCATCATGATTAAAACAATAAGCTACTCGATCTTTAGAATGTGTAGATTGTGGTTTGTTAAACATTTCTTCAATTGGTGGTATATCATCTCTCGGCATTTTGAGTATTTAATTTTTATGTTCAATTAAATTATTATTATTATTATTATTTCTTTAAATTATTATTTTATATTGCTTTTATTGTTAATAAGTATGAATATATAATTTATCTATATGTCTTTCGATAACACAAAATTTTTATATTAAATATGTATTTATGTTTAAATAAATTAATTTATAAGATATTTTAAATAAATGAATTGTTCTTTATAAATAAAATTTTTGCAACACTTTTAATTATTATTATTTTATATTATATTATTAAATGATAAAAAATAAATAAGAGCAATTTCAAACAAAAAATATATAATAAAGTAGTAATAATCATATATTAATATGAATGAATATTATTTTTTTAAAATTTTTATTTTTTTTCATATTAAATTAAATTATTTAATTAATTGAAATTTAGAAATTATTATTGAAGATTTTTTAATCTTTTTGAATATTTGTTATTTATTTATTTTCATTTTTATTAAATTATTATTTAAAAAATATACATTTAAAATTTTATAAAAATATATATAATTAGTATTTTTTTCCTTTTTTTTTTTATTTATATTTTTTATTTTTTCATTCAATATATATATAAAAATAGATTTATATATATTTATTAATTTAAAAAAGAATTATAAATCATTTATTTAATTATATAATAGCAAACCTTAAAATTAATATAATAAAATTCTTTAATTACTTCTTTTTCTTAATATTCATATTAATTTCTTTCGTTTTCTTTATAAAACTTTTAATTATAATTATAATATTACATTGAAATCATTACTTATTATAATCATATAATTAGAAAGCAATAATAATAGTAACAAGAAATTTTATGATTTATTAACAATAATATAAGCATAAATTTATCATGTCACATGATTATCATATATTATGATATACTTTTAGCTTATTTGTGTAATTTTTATAATTAATATTTTTTTTTTTATTAATCACAATATAAGAAAGACTTAATTATTTAATAAATAATAATATTATAATAACTATTATAATCATTAATAAAAATAATACAATTAATAATATAATTAATGGTATATTATAATAAATATTTCAATACGAAATAATATATATAAAAATATAAATTAATATACTAATTAGATAAAGTATAATAATTTAAAATAAAATAAATAATTTTATAAATTATATATAATAAAATATATATAAAATAAATATAACCAATAATATAAAATAAATAATTTAAATTATTATAAGATAAAAGTTTTATATGTGAATAAATTCTTATTCAGATATACTAAATACCAATAGCAATATGTTAGAACAATTAACATATATATTTTCTTTATATTAGTATTTATTTATATAGCTATAATATTTCAATATATATTTTATTTATAACATAAAAAAAAAAGTAAAAAAATATAATATTACTATTAAAATATTAATACTATATTTTTTTAATTTAAATAAAAATAGATTGTAAAAGAAAATTTTGAATTAAAAAACTTATCAAAAAGAACCCATACTAACTCATAATTGAAATCTAGTTTATTTAACTTTTTTATGAATACTATACATTCTTCAAAAGAAAATAAAAAAAAAAAAAAAAAAAAAAAACTTTTATATACAAATTATATCCAATTATTATTAAAATAACTTTCTTTTAAAATTTATCGATAAACTTAATATTTACATAATAATAAAAAATACATTTTTCTGACAAAAAATATATATATAAATATTTATATAATTTTTAATAAAGATAATTACGATAAGAAAAATATAAGTTATAACAATCAAAAATACAGAACTACTATCTGTATAAGCAAATAGATGAGTAGGATATGAATAATACTAGTAATATAAAAAAAAAAAAATTAACAATCAGAAATAATTATGATAATATTCTTAATATTTTCAATCAAACTTTAATATATAATATTTTACACCATTTTTGTTCATAGTTTAATTAAAATTTTTAAAATTTTATTAAATTAATAATTTTAAGCTTTTTTTATGTTGTTTTATTTCTGTTATATCTATTTTATATAATTTTGAAATAATAATAAACAAACTTTATTTTTTTTTTTTTTTTTTTTTTTTTTTTTTTTGTTATGAATAATATATTCTTTTTGTTCTTTTTATGATTTGATATTGATTTATTTTAACAATAATAAAGGACTATATCAAAATTTTCAATATATATAGCAAGTTAAATTTGATGAATTAATTTAAAGATTTATAACAAAAAAAAAATTTTTAAAAAAAAAAAAAAAAAGAAAGATGGAATTGCATAAAAATGTATATAATAATTTATCTATGGAGGTTTTGGTAGATGGTGAAACCTTATTCAATAGAGTTGATGAATATATTTCAATTATGCCATGGGTAATATATATATATAATTTTTCAATTATTATATTTTAAGTATTATTTATTAATAAAATATTGATAAATTATTTTATAATGTATATTAAAAGAAAATTAATTTATTAGCATGTAGTCGAACAAAACCTTATCTTTTTTTAGCAGTAAATAATAATATATATGCATATAAAATATTTAATGAAAAAGAATATAGTGAAGAACCATTTATAATATTGAAAACAGGAAACAATTCTGTAAATATATTTATTAATTTTTTAATAAAAAATATAGTATCATAATATTTTTAATTATATAAAAGATTAAAAGTTTAAAATTTAAAATTTAAAATTTAAAATTTGAAATTTTATATTTATATTTATTTTATTTTTTATTTTTATTTTTTTTTACAGGAAATTTCAATAAATTCTATAAAAATGGGTTATTTGTATGATGAAGAAATTCTTGTTGCAGTGGTATATAATTTAATATAAAAGTATTAATTTTAAATATTATCAACAATATTAAATATATAAATTTTAAATACATTTTATAATTAGTGTGATAATGGCGTTATAGCTATTTATTTTATGTCAGATATAGAACATGAACCAATAAAATTAATGTATAAATTATTTATATATATCTTATTTTTTTTTTAATTTTAAATTTAATGATAATAATAATAATAAAAAATGATTTCGAAATTTATATTTTAATGTAATTTTATTTTATTTAATTTTAGTAATGATAATGACATTTCCACATGGGGTATTGCTATATATGGGCCATTGGGTTATATTGCAATTAGTGCCAATAATTTTTTAATAAAAATGTATAAAATATTAAAGGCTGAAAATACAAATAAAACTATAATAAAAAAAGAAATTAATAATTCTGAGAATAAAACTCATGATAATAATAATAGTAATAATAATAGTGATAATAATAACAACAATAATAATAACAATAACAATAATAACAATAATAATAGTGATAATAATAATAATAATAATACAATAAATAGAATCAATAATAACAGTGATAATAATAGTTCAAGACAAGAATCTGATTCAATGGATATTAGTGATACTCTTATAAATTTAGAGGATTATTATACTAACGAAAAAGATTCAGGAAAAAAGATAGAAAATCATACCAAGTATTTATTAGGAAAAGAATGCATTTATTTTAAAGGTCATAAACATAATATTCCATATATATCTTTTTCAAAAGATGGAAAATATTTAATATCGAGTTCTATAGGTATATATATAATTATATATAAATAAAAAAAAAAATAATAAAATTAATATTTTAAATTTTTAAAATTCTAATTAATATGGGTATATATATTTTAAGATTCTACTATAAAAATATGGAATGTAAATACAGGAAAAATGTTATATTCAAAATTAATTGATAAAAAAGGATGGTAAATATATGAAAAGAATAATCATTAAAAGAATGAAAAGTATTATATGTATAATTTTTAATAAAAAAATTTTTTTTTTTTATTTAAAAATTTTTATCAATTAGGAATTGGACATCCAATTTTATTGAAATAAATCATGGATATGTATACAAGAAAGAAGTTGTTGATAAATTTTTAAATACTATTCATGCCCATGATGATATCATGGATAGATTTATGGCTATTAGTCGATTCTTTCCAAATATATCAGGAAATATTCGTAATCTAATTAATAGAGGAGAAATATTATTAAATCCTGTAAGTGTAAGTCAAGCTTTGGCGAATGAAACAGAACATGAAACAGAAAGTCAGGATGAAAATAATATAAATGAAGATATAAATGTTATTGAAAGTGGAAGTGAAATGAGTTATAGAGATGATGATAATCAAATTAATAGTGATAATATAGAAAATCAACATTCCTTATTTGATTCAGAGATAGATGAATTAAGAGAGAATGAATATATTTTTTCTAGTACATCCTCACTTAATAATAGTGATAATAATAATAATAATAATAGTGATAATAATACAATTCATAAAAAAGAAGGGAATAAAAAAATAAAAAAAGAAAAAATAAATAATAAGAAACGGAGCTATAATTCTATGAAATATGATAAAGCTATTAATCCAGAAGATAATGATAGAATATTTGATTATAGTAATATACAAAGTTATGATTTAATGGGAAATCAAAAACTAAAAATGAAAAGTAGTAGTAATAAAAATTCTTTAAATATTAAAAGTGAAGAAAATGAAATTAGTGATAATGATTCCATATCAAATAATGATAATGGTAATAAAGGAAAAAAGAAAAAAAGTGAAGAAAGTCATAATAATAATAATAATAGTTCATCAGTCCATGAAATAAATATTGTTGATAATCCAGACTATCATGAAGTTAGTGTTGAATCATCTCACCCTAATATACCCAATGAAATCAACTTAATTAATGAAGCTGAAATAGAAGAGGATACTATTAACAATAATAACAATAACAGTAACAATAATAATAATAATAATAATAATAATAATAATAATAATAATAATAATAATAATAATAATAATAATAATAATAATAGTGATAATAATAATAATGATGATAATAATAATAATGATAATAATGATAATAATAGTGATAATAATAATAATGATGATGATGATGATGATGATGATGATGATAATCACAATGAAGAATCAGAATTATTCCAAGATGTAATATATAATAATAATACAGATTATTTTAGTGATAATAGTGAAACATCAAATTCTTTACTAATTTTTAGTAATTCATTTAGAAATGGAAATATTGATACCACGAGTGAACCTAATGAAATGGAATACGGTAGATCGAATGATGAAGAAGGTGAAGAATTATCTATAAATTATGATAGTGAACCAATATTTTATGATGCCATCAATACGGATGATGGAAATGATGGTGATATGGATGGAGAAGATAGTCAAGATTCTCATTATTTTAATGTTTTTGACACTTCAAATGATGAAACAGCTGGAACTACATTAGAAGATGAAGAATATCATAGTGATATTAATGATAATAATAATATACCATCGGATTTAGATCATAATAATGAAGGAGAAAATGTCAATGGACAAATTGAATTTCTTAGGGCATCTGATAATTATAGTGATGCTTCATCTCATTTATTAGATGAAAATGATGAAAGTGATGATAATGATTACCCTGTAATTGAAGAAGATAGTAATTTTGATTTAAGTATCGAATATTCATCATTGGAATCTGATGATTCAGATAATCTTAATATTTCTCATTCGGATACAGAAGAAAAAGGTATTAATAATATTAAAATATATATATATATATATATATATATATATTTTTTTTTTTTTTTTTTTTTTTTTGAATTAATTTTTTTTCTTTTAAAAAAAATATTATCATATATTAATATATAATAATTTATATAAATATATAATAATGTATTATTCAATTAGAATTAAAAATACATATAAATAATAATACCTTTTTATTGGTTTCAACAGGTAAAACTTAATAATTAATATATTAATATTAAATATAACTATAATTAATATAAATACAAATATATTAATTATAATTATTTATTTTATAATATTAATAAATAAAAATTTATTATAATATTTACTAATTAAATGTTGTAAATATTATAAATATTATATTAATACATGTTTATTTTATAAAAAAAAAAAATAGTATTGGATATATATTTAATTGATAAAACAGGTACTGTTGTAGATGTGTTAGAAAATCCATTTGGACCATATTGTAAATCATTAAATAGATATTCAAGTAAGTTTTTTATTATTTGTTACATTAATATTTAATTTTATAGTTAGAATTTTTTATTAATTATTATTAACAATTTTTTATTATTTTTATTATTTTTATTATTTATTATTAAAATATTATATAATTTAATTGAATATATAAAATTTTATATGCATATCTATATATATATAATATTATAATGATATTATTAATAAACCGTTTTTTTTTTTTTTTTTTTTTTTTTTTTTTAATTAATCCAAATTAAAATATTATAATATTAAACATAAAATTATATATATAGGAATAGGTATTATGGAATGGATACCTGATATAGATACAGCGGTTGTAGCAAACCAAAAAGGAATATTTGGTTTATTGAGAATAATACAATTAAAAGATGAACAAAAATATAAAATGGTATAAATTTAACATAAATAAATATAAACAATAAAAATAGAATTAATATAATAATTATATTTTTATTTTATATATAATATAATATAAGATTAATATATCATATTATAATACATATATATAATTATATTTTAATATAAAATATATATGATTATAATATATAAAATTAATAATATATAATTAAATAAAACAAGAAAGATTTATTTACATTTATTTATTCATTTTTTTATTTATTTTATTTATTATATATCTATTTATAGGTTATAGAAACTTATTTACCAGAAAAATCACCGTTATATCCTATTGCTGGATTATGTATAAAACCTTATCGGTCCACAGAAGATCCTCTTTTATCCTATTACTTAATATATGTTACATTTTTAAATGGATTACTCTATGTTTATAAATTAAAACATAATACCAATTCATTCCCATTATCATTAACTAAACTATAGAATATTTAGTTTTTAAATAATATATAAAGTATTTTGTAAGGATAAAGTATAATATAATAAAATAAAATCATTATATTAATAACAAAAATATCATAAAGTCATATATAATAAAATAAAATCATCATATTGATAATAAAAATATAAATAATAAATAAATAAATAAATTAATAAATAAATAATAAATAAATTAATAAATAAATAAATAAATAACAATTTATAAAAAAAATAATATTATAAAAAATAAATTATATAATAGTATTATTTTTTATGTTAAAAATAAATCACATAATAATAAAAATATAAAAAAATATAGCAAATATATCATAATAAATTCATAATAGTAACCAAAATACAAAAATACCATAATAAATCTCTCTCTATATATATTATTATTATTTATTTTTTTTTAGTATTTTTCAATATTTTTTTTCCATACATACATACTCTATACAGAAAAAAAAATAAAGTTGCGGTAATTATAATAAAAAAAAAAAAAAAAGGCATTAAAATTATTTCTATATATTAAAAATATATATATATACATATTTAGTTTAGAAGGTTTAATTTAATGAAAAAATGAGGCATACACAGCATAAAGTCATATATAAAGAAAAAAATAAAAATAAAATAAAATAAAATTCTTTTTAATTTAAAATTAATTTTTTATCTTTTTTTGTCCAATAAAATTAAAGTTTATAATGGTTTTTTTTTTTTTTTTTTTATAATACTAAAAATTAAATATTAAATACCATAAAATAAAAATTGCCGCATATTCCATATTAATAAAATTTAATATTAAAGTTCATAATCATAACAAGATATTTTTAATATAAATAAATTAAATAATATATTTAATTCATTAAAAAACAATATATAAAATATATAAGGATATTTAAATTTAAAATACAAATTATATTATATATATAATAAATAAAATAATACCATTTAATAATTAATTATTAATTATCAAAATTATATATATATAAAAAAAAAAAAAATTAGTTTATATTAAATTAAATAATAAATAAATAAATAAAAATATCAAAATCTTCATACTACCAAAAAAATACTATTATACTTTATTAATATATAACATAATTTTTTTTTCTGTGTTTCTTTTTTTTTATTTTCTTTTTTCATTTTGTACTTTATAACATTTATTATATTTATATTAAAATAAAAAATAATTATTATAATATTATAGAAGATTAAATTTTTCTTTTTTTTTTCTTTTTTTTTTTTTTAATTCTTTATTTCAATTTATTATAAAAAAAAAAAAAGAAAAAGAAAAGAAAAATAAAATTAAAAACTGTATTTTAAAAAAAAATAATAATTATAAATATAAATAATTTAAAAGTAACATTTATAATTCAATTAATAATTTATAATAATTTTTTTTATTTAATACTTTTCAATGTAGTATTGTATATTTATTCAATTATATATTTATTAAAATATAATATATACAATATAATATTAATTTGAAAGAAAAATAAATCAACGTCATTGTCATAATTACCATTAAAGCATTTTCAATTAATAATAAATAAATTTTTCTTTTATTCCTGTTTTACTTTTTTTTTAGATAAAAAATTAAGAACAAATAAAAAAATATTAAAATATTAAGAAATTAATATATAAATAATATAAGAAAATGAAATTAAATAAAATATTTCTTTATTGTGTAGCAATTGCTAATATAATTGCTTTAGAAAAAAATCAAGCAAATTCATTACCAACTATAAATATAATAAAAAAAAGAAATGAACGTAATGGTAGATATATAAGTAATGGGGTTAATAATATAAATAATAGAAATAATTTTAATAACAATGTATTGTATAATACAAATTATGCTGTTAATACAAAAATTATAGTGAATGAAAATGAAAATAATAATAATAATAATACAATCAGTGATAAAAATAATAATAATAGAAATACTGGAATAAATATTGGTGAAACAAATAATACTAATAATAATACTACTAACTTTAATAACGTACCTGAACAAAAAACACCACAAAGTTCAACAAATCAAGAAGAAAAAGAAGAAAATGAAAAAGAAAATGATTCTTCTAGTGGCTCTATTAAAGATTTTTTTGAAAAAACAAAAAATACTGTAGTTGATATTTATGTTACTATGCCAGAATCAGATTATTCAAATATGACCAATTATGCTCAATGTGCAAATTATAAAAGTGCTAGAGAATATTCTACAGAAAATGCAAGTGCATTATTTGAATTTAATGGGGAATCTATTTATCTTTCAAAAATAAAATTAAGTTTAGGTGGTGCCAGTTCTAGAGCCCATCAAAAAGTAGGATATAATATTAAAAGTTTAGATAAAAATCATACTCTTTATGGTATTAAGAATATTAAATTAAGAGGTGATGAAAGAGATCCAACTCATCTTGTATCTCGTCTTTCAGCAGATTTTATAAAATCAGCAGGATTAATAGCACCATCTGTTACTTATTCTCGTCTTTATATTAATGATATTTATATGGGATTATATACTCTTGAAGATATAGTTAAAAAATATTGGATTAAAGAATTTTTTGGTGAAAAAGATACTAAAAATTGTTTTAAATGTGAAACTATTGGATTTAGTTTTGATGGATTTAATAATAGAATATATCCTATTACCTGTAGTAATCTTAATGATGATTATGCAGATTATACCGAACCATTTGATCAATTTGTTAAAAAAGTTAATTCTGCACAAAGTGCTGAAGATTTAGAGGCAATTATGGATGTAGATGTTTTTTTAAAATATATAGCTTTTGAATGGATGGTTTTATCTTGGGATCATTTTCTTGTCTATGGTCATAACTTTTATTGGTATTTAAGAAATGATGGTAAATGGATACCTATTTATTTCGATTTTGATCTTACATGGTTTATATCCAATAGAGTATCCATCATATCTAAGGATATAAATTATAAATTAAAGAAAAATTTACCAGATGATGATCATGTTTTCTGGCCAAATATGTCACTTAAAGATTGGGAACCAGGTCATAGAATTATTGATCTTTTAATTCATAAAGATGATACTCGATTCAGGAAAATTGTACAAGAATTAATAAAAAATTATTTTAATCCAAGTAACTTAAATGCTAAAATTGATGGTTTACATTCTATGCTTAAAGAATATATTATAGAAGATTTAATGTTTATTAAAGATTTAAAAGTATCCTATAAGGTAACAAATGATGATCAAATTCTTAAAAATAGTGATAAAAAAGGTACAGATGAATTATTTGGTATTCAAGTCTTTGATAATTTAGAAGAAGATTTATCCAATACATCAACTTCTAGTAGTAATGATAATAATAATAATAATAAAATACAAAATAGATCTTCTTTCAATACGACTACTACTACTACTACTTCTAATGGAAATGAAAATGAAATTGAAAATGAAAAAGTTAAATCTAAAAAGGCAAAACTTATTAATACGGATCGTTCAAAAATTAATAATAATAAAAATAATCCTTCAAAAATTAATTATAATTCAGGTAATAAATTAACCATGAAACAAAGAGGAAGAATTAATTTATATGGTAATGATTATCATTGGTCCTATGATAATTATTATGAAGTTATTAATGGTGATAAATATATTATTAATTCTAGTGGTAGTACTCGTAGTGGTCCATTAAAATGGTCTATAAAAAATCGTTTTAATTATTTATGTCATACCTATGGTATTAATCCAGAAACCTTGGAATTAATTACACCAAGACCAGAAAGAAGGGTATGGTCATCCACAAATATCTATAAATTAAAAGCTCTTTATGATGATGATGAAAGTATGGTAAGATATTATTATCCTTATCTTGATAAAGAAGATTTTAAAACCAATTATTGTAAATATTGTAAAGTTTATAAAAAGGAAGATAAATCTTATGGATTAGAAAATAATGAACTATGTATTATTCATCCCGTAGATTGTGGTATGGAAAAAGGTATAGAAATGGGACCCAATGGTTATCCTTATTGTGAAAAATGTTCCGTTTATGATATTAAAGGAGGTGTATTATTAGGTATGGAAAATAATATACTCTGTGAAATTCTTACTGATAATTGTTAAAAAAAATATAAAATGAAAAAAAAAAAAAAATTCAATAAGTTTTTAAGTAAACAAACCTTCAGTTCCTGCCATTCAACATAATAATAATAATAATAATAATAATAAAAATTGTAGATAAAAAAAAAAAAAAAAAAGATAAATAAATATAAAAAAGAAATATTTTTTTTATTTATCTTTTATTTTTTTTTATTTCAATTTTTATTTTTTCATGTTATATATAATGCATATAAATGTTTAATAGATATATCCTATCCTATTGTATATAAAAAGAAAATTATAGATTATTTAAATAATATAATAGCTTTTTTTATTTTATTTTTTTTATAATAGATACACACAAAACACACACAAAAAAATTTATATATATATATTTTTTTTTTATTACTTTATCTTTTTTTATTATTATCTTAATAACATACCTATTTATTAAAACAAAGTTTTATTTTTTTTTTCCAAAAGTTTATATTAAAAAAATTGTACTATAATGTTTTTTTTTTTTTTTTCCTTTTATAATACTATAATATCCTGTATCAAACAATTTAATAGTATTTAGATATATAGATATCCTTTTCAAAATAATAATTAAATAAAAATAATAAAGTAAAAATAATAAAATAATAATAATAATATTAATAATAATAATAAGTATTGTTATAAAAAAAATTGGATAAATTCAATGAATTCTTTATAAAAAATTTTTTTACATTTTTTTTTTTTTTTTGAGAATTAAATGGGAAAAAAATAAAAATAAAAAAAAAAAAAAAGAATTATATTTATTTATTAGTAAATAATAAAAGAAAAAAAAATAAATTTATAATGGAAGGATGATTTTTAGTGTATTTGTAAAAGATGTGTAATAATAAATATTGAAATTAAGAATTATATAATTAATAGTTTAAATAAAACCTATATATATATATCCAATTCTAATATATATTTTATTTATTGTAAAAAAAATATAATAATAATAATAATTATTATATTATTATTATTATTATTATTATTATTATTATTATTATTTTATAAAAATTTAAATTATATTTTTAAATACTTAATATATTGAAATAAAAAAAAAAAAGAATAATAAAAAATAAAAATAAAAAATTTATATATATATTGATTATTATAAAATAATCAAATAGATGAATTTGATTTACAACAACAACATTATTTTATCTGAAGGAAATGAAAAATGATAATATAACTTGTGATAAAAAGTTATTTCTTTTAAAAAGTAGTAAATTATTAAAAAAATTATTAAAAAAATTATTAAAAAAATTATTAGAAAAAAAAAAAAAAAAAGAAACAAAAAAAATTTTTTTTTATTACTTCATATACATATTAGTCTTTTTTTTTTTTTTTCATTATCATAAAAATAACTGAGTTTATAATAACAATTTTTTTTTAAATTTTATATTATAAATATATTTAATATTATATATATATTTTTTTTCTAAACATTGTATTAACCATTTAATTTTATAATTAAATTATTGAATAAATCTTTTTGGTCTTCTATATATATTAAATATGTTTCATTTATTAATTAAAATTTATATAATTTTATTTTATTTTATTGTATTTTTATTTTATTTTTTTTTTTTTAATGACAACTTTTGCTCTTTTAGTATATATTAAATATGTTTCATTTATTAATTAATTATATTATATAATATTATATTATATATATATATTTTTCATTTTACCAACAATTTTTTATCATTATTTTAGAACAATTGCTTTGAAAAAAAGAAAAATTGAAAAAAAAAAAATATTATCCATTGTTTTAATTTTTTTAAATAAAAAAAGTATTCATTGGTTTAATTTAATAAATATAATATTTTATTTAAGAATAAATTAAAAGAAATACAATAATATTTAAGAATAAATTAAGAATAACCTAATAATAATAATAATTATAATAATAATAATAATAAATATAACCTAAAAAAATTATCTTGTTTTATTATATTATTGTATAATAAAAATAAATAATTTAAATATTAATATATACTATAATTTTTTTATAAATTTATATATATTATTTTTATATACTTTATTGAATTAATTTTTATAAAAATTATAACACTAAGTAAAGTTTATTGATATTGTTAATATATATTTATATATGTATTTTTGTCTGTATGTAAAGGTAGGTTTTCATCTATGTATATATTTTATAATATTAAATATTTCTTGATTTTATTTTACCCATTTTTAAAAATATATAACAAAAAAACAAAAAAAAAAAGTATATAATTATTCAATAATAAAATTATATATCAAATATTAAAAAATAAAAAAAAAATAAAAAAATAAAAATAAAGATTTTGTATAGCGTTCAAAGTGAAACTCTCCCATAAACTAAAAATCCATTTAAAATTTAAAACCATTGAAAAATATTAATGATTAATGATTAATTGATTAATGATGAAATAATTGGTAATTAGGGTTTTCTTTGTGTTTTCTTTGTGTTCATAAAATGTTGAAGAGAAATTCTTAATTAATTTACTGGTGGGTTGGTCAACGTTTATGAAAATTATAAAAAAAGATATATATTAGCCAAGTTTGTTGGATAGGATTGCAGAGATTTTTAAACTTTAATTGTTAATTTTATTTTATTATATTGCCTTTGACATACTTTAAAAAAAAAAATAAAAAAAAAGAATGAAGTATTATAAATTGTTAAAACAATATTATATATTATATATTATATAGATAAATTTGGAATAATAGACATACTTTTTTTTTTTTTTTTTTATTTTTTTATTTTTATTATCACACTTTTATTAAAAATTAATTATTCTATTTTTTTTTTTTAAATATATTTTTACTATATTTTATTTTATCTTTATTAAATATCTATTTATGAAAATGAAACTTTTTTTTTAAACTTTTTTTTTTTTTTTTTTAATTTTTTCTAAAAAAAAAAATAATAATGTTATTAATAATTAATTAATAAAATAACTATTTATTAATTTTTTTTTGTAAGATTTACAACTGTTTTTATTTTTTTTTATTTAAATAGTAACTATACATAAACAATCATAAATCTTTACTTTTTTTTTATTATTAAAAAACATAATAATAATTCTAAATGAAGAATAATTGTTAATATTATATTAAAAGGGGTTTCCTTAAAATAAAGAATGAATTTAAATAAAAAAATTAATTTTTTCTAAAAATTTTAATTTAAAATTTACTAATTTAATTAACTAAACTAAATAATTAAATAATTAATCAATAAACTATTTATTTATTTGTTTATTTATATATTATTAATATCTTTTTTTTTTTTTTTTTTTTTTTTTTTTTTTTTTTTTTTGATTTCATAAATACTTATATATATATATATATATTTATATATATATTTTTTATTTTTTTATTTTTATTTTTTTTTTTTTTTTGTAATTTTTTTTTCTTTTGGTTTTTGTTTAGCTTTTTGTTTTTGTTTTTTTTCTTATTAATTTTTACAATATTTTTTTTTATTGTTCGTTTGTTTAATTAAATTACTAATTTAAGGGTTGTTTTACAATTATTATTTAATTTTTAATTAAGATATGACTTAATTTAAAACTCACTGAGATTTCTACCATGTTTTGGATTTAAAGGAGCGACTGATGCTTTACTGTCATTATAAATATCATTATAGTAATGATAACTCTTTTTTTCAGTAATATTATCATTATAATTATTAGGATAATTGGCATTGGCATTAACATAATTATTATTATTGTTAGTAGTAGTATAATTATTATTGTTGACATCATCCAATTTATTAAGAGCATTACCAGCATGGAAAGTACCAAATTCAGGTTGATTATTAGAAGAACTAAATAAAGGTTTAGAATTAGCAATAACTTTAGAGGAATTAAGATTATTTACACTAGAATTTATATTTGAAAGAGCACCATAAGCACTACTATAATTCATATAATTATTAGAAGATGTATTATAACTATTTGAGTATGAACCTTTAAGATTATTACCAACAGTTTTACCACTACTTAACATTTTGAAGCAGTCTACCTTAAATATAATAGCATCTACGGCCAAAATTAAGATAAAGTTATCTTTCAAACATTGGAATGGCATGACTAAATCCATCATACTTGCTTTTATAATAAATGAAAAGGATAAAAGGGATAAAATAAAACCACATAAATCAATCAAAATTAAAACAGCATAATTTGATTTTCTAATATAAGTATATACAGAGGTTTTATTTAAATATTTATTTTGCATACGTTCCATTCCAAGATTTTGATTTAATTCATAAATAATAAGAATAGATATAAATACATCAATTACAGCAATAATACTAGAACTAATTCCTTTAAAAGTTCTAACAATATCTGGATTAACATCTAATAATCTATATCTATAGATTCCCATTAAATATCTAAATGCACAATAGGCTGGGAATGCAACAATTAAAAAGTACTTAATAAATTTTACATAAGTACTTCTAGTAATAGCCTTTAATTTTAAATAATTAATAAATGGAATTGAATATCTAATTTATAATACAAAAGAAAAATAATTTATTATTATTATTATTAAAAGTAAAAAAAAATTTATATATAAAATATTTTATGATGAAAAAATAATAATCATATAATCATAATAATAATAGTAATAATAATTAAAATCAATATTAATATATAAACTTACTCTGAAATAATATAAAATGTTTCTAATGGAATATAGCATATAAAAGCAATTTTTTGAGTTTCTTTAAAGCTAGTGAATACTATTAATAAATGTTCAGTAACTTGAGCAATAAATAATGATAAGGAAGAATAATAAAATATTTTCCACATTTTTCCTTTACCAACTCTTATATACATATAAGCTACTAATATAAATTGAATAATACCAGCATATAATAAACAATCCTTTAAAAACATGGATAAACTTGATAAAATTCCTTCCCAACTAAGAGTCATATTTCCTCCTGGTGGACCTCCTGGACCACCACCTTCACCTGGTGGTGGTCCCATACCTGGGGGTGGTCCCATTCCTGGTGGTCCTTGTGGTGCCATATTTATAAATTATTATTATAAAAAGATTTTTCTTAAATAGATATTTTTTTTATTTTTATTACAATTTATTTAAATTTTATTATTATTATTACTATTATTATTATTACTATTACTATTATTATTATTTTCTTATATATTTTTATCTATTATTATTTTTATACTATTCTTTTTTTTTTTTCTTTCTTATTTTTTTTACAGTTTTTATTATTTTTATTTTATATTAATTTAAATTATTTTTTATTTTATCTTTTATTTTTTTTTATTTTATTTTATTTTATTCTATTTTATTTTATTTTATTTTATTTTTTAATAGGAAAAACAGTTATTAACTTTTATATAAAGTAATAAATTATAGTAAATGATATTAATTATTTTTAATAAATAATACAAAATAAAAAAATAAATAATAATTATCAATATTTTAATTGATATTTTTTTTCAAAAAAAATAATAAAAAAAATATTAACAATTTTTTTTTTTTAGATTCCTTTTTATATTTATATATATATATTATTATATAATTTTTAGTAAAATCTTGTCAAAAGATTTTTTTTTCTTCTAATTATATAATAAATATTTAATAATAATAGATATTTAATAAATTGAATAAGAAATAAATAAAAAAAAAAGAGGTAAATTTATCAATAAAAGACGAATTCTCTTTCTTTTATATTCTTTTTTTTTTTTTTTTTTTTTTTTTTTTTATTTTATTATTATTCTATTTTACTTTATTTTATTTTTTTTTTATATTCTAATATATATAATTACATTAAATATAAAATATATATGATTATTAATTCAATAAGAATAATAAACCAAAGAAGAATGTCTTTTTTGACTTTTGAACTTTATTAATTAATAAAGTATTACATAATGATATTAATCTAAAATAAATTAAAAACTTTATATTAACAAAAGTAATTTAAAATTTATTTTTTTTTTAAAAAAAAAAAAAAAAAAAAAGAAAAAATTTAATTAAATAGATGTTACACAGAATTAATGATACTACTTTATTAAAAATTAATTCTATGAATATATTAATTACAAATTAAATAATAATATATGAATAACATATATTTTAAATATATTTTTAATATTCATAATTTAATTGTTATAAAAATAAAAAAATTATATTTTATAATATTACAAATATTACATATAATTTAATAATTTTACAATAATACTAATAAAAAAAAAAAAGTATACATACATAATTAAAATAAAAATATAAAGTAAAAATAATAATAAAAAAAAAAGATGTATATCTTATATAAAACAAGTGTAGTCAAATCATATAATAATAAATAAGGGTGACAATCAATAATTAATCATATTGTATAATAATTTTTTAGTTGATAATAATACTAAATAATAATACTAAAAAATTTAACTTTTATCATACTAATTAAAAAAAAGAGGTAAATTTAATATTTTATTTATAGTATTTTAAAATGTTCAACTTTTTTTTTTATTTACTAATGTTAATAAAGGATAACAATGAAATTAATGTTTATATATATTTTATTATTAAATATATATATAAAGAAGTACAAATTCAATATAAATAAATGAATAAATATTACATTTTGTTTTTGTTTTTTTACTAAATACACGTCACAAAAAAAAATTATTATTATTATTATTATAATTATTATTATTATTATTATTGTTAACTATTATTATTATTATATTTTTTAAAATAATAAAAAATTAATATATTCTAATTTTTAATTTTTAATTTTTTTATTATTCTATGATTTATATAATATTATATTTATTCATTATATATATATTAATTCACTCTTTTTTTTTTTTTTTCTGTTTACTTAAAATATATTCGCATGCCCTTTTTTTTTAAAAAAATTTTTATATATAAAAATAATTAAAAAAAAAAAAAAAATATGAAACATGAATTAGAAACAAATTATTTAAAACATTTAATGATATTTAATTTATAACTTTAAAATTCAAATATTTATGGGAATGATTAATATTTTTTTTATTATTATTTAAAATTCTTTTTTTTTTTTATTAATATATTTTGCTTATAAATATAAAAAAAAATAAAAAAATAAAAATAAAAAACAATTGGATTGGTTTTGATATAATACAACTAATAAAAAAAAAAGTGTTTATTAATAAGATTTTTAATTGTAATTTTATTAAATTTATTTTTATATTATTATAATTAATTTTATATTTTCATCCTTGTTACATGTAATTAAGCAATATATTAATGGATTTATTATTTATTATACATCTATTTATTATACATCTATTTATTTTTATTATATGTTAGTTTATAGAATAATATAATATATATATACATAATATATTGCAATATATATTAACAGAGGTTACTCTATAAAAAAAATTTTTTTTTATCAAACTAAACAAATATATTGTATAATATATATAATTATATTATTGAAAATATATAAAACAATATATATATAATTATAATATTAAAAATATATTAAACAATATAATTATAATATTTATATATATGGTAATACTTTAATCTAATATATGAAAATGATAAAATAATATATTATTATTACATACACATTTAAAAATCTTTGTTATTTTCGAGTTTCTGTTTAAATAAAGTATTGTTTTTCATTTATATTTAAAGTTATTGTTAAAAATTTTACTTTTTTTTTTTTCCTTTTTTTTTTTTTTCTTTTTTCCATTTAATATAATTCTTTTTTTTCCATTCTTTTTTTTTAAAAAAAAAAGGAATATTTCTATAATAATGAATTTTTTAATATTAAATTTTAACTTTTTTTTTTAAATTTTTACCCATGAAAACAATAACAAAAATTAATAATACATAATAAATTTAATAATTTAGAATTTGTTAGAAATAAGTTATTCATTTATTTATTATACCAATATAAATAGGTTTTTATTTTTTTTTGTAACTATTAATAATGACGTGGATAAACTAATTATTTAATTATTAATTATTAAAACTTATAATACTAAGCTTTTGGATTAATAAAAAAATGTATATAATCATAAATAATTTTATGTTTTTTTTTTGTTTTTTTTTTTTTTTATTATTTTTTTTACATATTATATTTTTATATTATCAAAAAAAATAATAGGTTAAAAGTATAAAACAAAACGAATTAAAGTATATTCTTTTATATTATCAATATAATACATTAATATATTATAATGTAAATAAAATATAAATTATTTATATTTCATATATTCAAACAATA
The DNA here is from genome assembly GCA_002104895.1 of Anaeromyces robustus. Classification (NCBI taxonomy): domain Eukaryota; kingdom Fungi; phylum Neocallimastigomycota; class Neocallimastigomycetes; order Neocallimastigales; family Neocallimastigaceae; genus Anaeromyces; species Anaeromyces robustus. The sequence continues at coordinate 80,493 of MCFG01000166.1, read as the reverse complement.
TATTAACTATTATTATTATTATTATTTATAATAAATATGAATATTTGTATAAAAATATTGAGGTACAAAAATTATGATTAAATTTTAATTTTTATCCATTTTTGGATATTATTTAATTAAATTAAATTAAAAAAAAAAAAAAAAAAAAAAGAGGTATTTTGTGTAATTGCGTAATTTAAAAAAAATTATATTATTTAATGAATAATTATTTGTTACTCAAATTATATAACAAAATAGATTATAAAACTAATAATAAAAAATCATATAAATTATATAATAACTAATTTCTAATAAATAATAAATAAATAAATAATAAATAAATAAATAATAAATAATAGATAATTAATAAATAATTAATAATTATTATTAATTAATAAATAAATAATAATAATTTAAATCTAAAGAAAAAAAAAAACATAAATCTGGATTTACTTAATTAAAAAAAAATATTTATATTAATTATATATATATATATATATACATAAAATAAAAAAACAAAAGTCATGTCATACCGTAAACCATATTTTAATTTATGAATTAATATATTATACAATGATGATATATGATGATATAATTGAAATAATTTTTTGTCATTTTACCATTTGTTTTAAAATCATTTTTTGTTACTCGTTTTTTTCTTTCCTATTAAAAATGATAAAAATCATTAACAACATAAATAATTTTATTATTGTTAGATAATGTTTTTTTCTTTTTTAAAAAAAAAAAAGTTAAGAAAAATTGATTCATTCTTTTTTTTTAAAATAAAGTAAAGTTAAAAAAAAAAGTACATAAAAAAAAAAAACTATTTTATAAATCAATATAAATATAAAGCAAATTTCTCTTCATTTTATTATATTCCAACGATTTACAATACTTTTTTATTTATATTAAAATTATAATTTTAATTAATATAAATAATTATTACTAAATAAAATAAAAATAAAAATAAAAATAAAAATAAAACAAAAAAAGGTTGAATTCCTTTTATGAATTAAAAAATTATAAATAATTAATTTTCTTTTTATTATTATTATTATAATAATTTATTAAAAATTTCCTATTACAATAATAATAATAATAATAATAATAATAATAATAATAATAATAATAATATTTAGTAATATTTAATAATATAAAGTTTAAACGATCTTATTTTTTATTTTTTATTTGTTTTGTTTATTTTTTTTTTAATGGTTATATTAAATTAAAAAAAATACTAAAATAAATTAGTTATTATTATTATTGTTATTGTTATAACTAATTTAAATTATATTATATAATATATATAATATATTGTATAAAAGTGCAGTGCAATAATAGTATTAAAATGCTTAATAATTTTATTAAACTTTTTTTTTCTTTTTTTCTTTTTAATTAATATTGTATTGTCTTTTTTTTTTTCTTTTTTTTCTTTTTTCTATTTTAATAAATATAATTAAATCATTACTTTTTTATAATTAAATAATAAATATTCAATTTAATATTATTTTACAAAAAAAATTCTTATCATAATATAATGCTAGTATCTGTAATATATCATTTAATCATAGATAAAGAAGAAAAAAAAGTATAAAAAAAAGATTATTAATTTTTTATTTATAATTTAAAATGATATAAATATAATAATCTTTTTTATATTTTTTTCTATTTGATAAAATTAAATTATTTATTAAATAATTGATTATATTATTGTTAATTATTATTATTATTATTATTAATTATTTAATAAAAGGTTGTTATTCATTATAAATTACAATACCTTTTTTTTATTGTATTAGTTATTAGATAAAATAATATAAAAACACATGCAATATTTTCATACAAGATTTATACGAATAAAAATAATAGTTTTAATAATTTGAAACAATAAAATTAAATAAAAATTAAAAATAAAAAATCATTATTATCTATAAAATAAAATATTTATAAATTCAATAATAATAATAATAATAATAATAATAATTCATATAAAAATAAATATTTATATATTTATAATTATTCACATTTTTATAATTACAATAACTATATTTTAAAGTATATAAAATGACCATATGATAAAAACTATATCAAAAAAAAAAAAAAAAACTAAAAGTTTGACTATTATTTATTTTATAAAATATTGATGATAGTTAATAAAAAAAAATTTTTTTTTTCTTTTTTTTATGTTATATTTTTATTTTATTTCTTATAAGCTTTAATTCATAATTAAACATTTAATAAAAAAAATTTTTTTTTTTTTTTGTTAACTGGTTACATGAAAAAATATTGGACCAAAAATGTTTCAAATAATTAATTAAATATTTGTTGAAATACAATATAAAAAAAAAAATAAAAAAATAATATAAAAAAAGAAAATCTGAATTATGAATAAATAAATAAATAAATAAATAAATAAATAATAAATAAATAGATTAATAAATAAATAAATAAATAATAAATAAATAGATTAATAAATAAATAAATAAATAATAAATAAATAGATTAATAAATAAATAAATAAATAAATAATAAATAAATAAATAAATAAATAAATAAATAAATAAATAAATAAATAAATAAATAAATAAATAAATAGATTAATAGTTTTTGTTGTATATATATTTATAAACTATAAAATATTAATCAAATTTTTTTTTTTGACATTAATAATATAATAATATATATAAAATTATTAATTAATTGATTTTAATAATTAATAAGAATTAATTTACAATTTACATATTAATTTTTATTAAAAAAAAATTTTTTTTATTTTTATCCATTGTATTAATAATTTGTTTCTACATTTTTGTTACACGATTATATCAATTTTTGTATCTACACTTAAATAATATAAATAAACAATTTAATCATTAATTATATAACAAATTATAATATAATGATATAATAATTATATAATAAATAAAAGAAAAAAAATCATTTTTAATTCATAGTTTTTAATTATAATTAATAATAATAATATATATTATAAAAAATTATAAATTGAAAAAATTTTAATATAAACTGTTTCATGTCATATATTATTAATATTCATATATGATAATACAAAAAAAAAAAAAAAAAAAAAAGAAACAGAATTTTGTTTTTTAAACAAAAAATTATATATATTATATTATGAAAAAAAAAAAAAGGAGAATTAATAGACAAAAATATATACAATAAAATTCTTATTCAAAATAATGAATATATAAATAATATATAAATAAATAAATATAAATATTAAGTTAATAAATAATATTAATAATAATGAAAAAAAAATTTTTTTTTATTATTATTATTAACGGAATATTTAATAGTATGATTAATAATTATTTTCCTATATAAAGTAATAATTTAATTAAAACTAAAACTTTAAAATATTTTATTAAAAAATTAAGTACATAATTTATAATAATAATAATAATAATAAAAAGAATTTTATATTAAATCTTATTTAATAATAAACTTTAATTACTATTATTTATATTTATGTTAAGTAATAATAATAATATTATTATTATTATTATAATTTTTAATAATTCTTAAAAAAACGGTTTTATTGTAATATTTAAAAAAAAATCATTTTTAACAATTAAATAATAATTAAAATATTAAATAATTAAAACAATATATATTATTATATTGTGATATTGCATAGAATGTACAATTTAAAGAAATTTTTTTATTCTCTTTGGTTTAGAACATAAAACATAATTAATATGTTTAATTAATAATAATAATTAAATAATAAAATATATTAAAAGTGAATAAAGGAACGTGTTATAAAATTAAAAAAAAAAAAATAAAAAAAATAAAAAAAAAATAAATAAATATATAATATATATAATATATATATAAACAATAAATAATTAATTATTATATCATATCATATTTTAATTGATGATTTATGTATAATTATATTAATTTCATAGTAATAGAATTATTTTAATTTTTTTTTTCTTCATTGGTAGATCTATAATTAATGATTATTATTTTTATCTATTCATAAATTGGAATTTTAACTATTTATTATATAAAGTATTCATATTTATTATTCATTAACTATTAATTATTAACTATTAATTATTAATTGATTATATAATTTAATCTTTTTATTATTATTAAATAAAAATATTTGTACATTTATTTATATATTTATTAATTAATGATTCATATTTATTAATTTAAATATCATTAAATGCTTCTTTAATGTTTTATATTTATGTATAGAATTTATTACTTTTTAAAAAAAAAAAAAAGTAGGGATTTTAATATAATAAATAATAAATAATAAATAATAAATAATTAATAATAAATAATAAATAGTACATAATTAATAATAAATAATTTTTTTTTTTTTTTTTTTATGGCACACAATTTGTACGTCAACTTTATTGAATTTAAATATTAAAATACATGAATCATAAAAAAAACACATAATGAAAAAAAATGATACTAAAAAAAAAAATAAAAACCAGTAAAATATTATAGATAATAATAGATAATACTGGAGGAAAAAAGAAGTATAATAATATTTAAAAACAATAAATCCATACAGCCCTTAATTCTAAATATAGAATTAAAGTAAAATTGATCTATCCTATTCCACTAGGGTCGGAAATAGGATCGGCATTTGCCCTACTAGGCTGTCCTACTGTGTTATCAGCATTGACGTTCCTAATAAATAATAAATAGTACATTTAATAATAATAATTAATAATAACAAATAATGATTGCATTAAAAATATGTTTATTACTTGTTAAACATTTAAAGTGTAGATGATTTTACTATAAATGGATAAAAATGGTAAGTTAATAATAGTATAAGAGAAGTATTATTAAATTGATCCTTTTTTTTTGTTAATTTTTTATTTTAATTAAATTATTATAATATAAATTTATTTTATAAGAGTTTATTTATATATATCATCATAAAATATATAGATTTATTTATTTTATTTAAGATTTATATATACAATAATATATATGATATATATTAATAAATATTAATATTAATATATGATCATTGATTCATTTAATTTTTTTTATTTTTTTTAATTAATTTACCAGAAATGAAAAAACTAAAAAAATTAGATTAAGAGCAAAAGTTTTTTTTATAGTTTGTAAATAAATAAATAATAAATAAAAATTTTTTTTCATTATTAGAGAAACTGAGGGTATTTAAAATGAATTTAATGAAAATCAATCAAGAAATGGAACAAACAGAATATTAATTAATATTCTTGGTTATTTTATTTTTTTTAAGTACAATTTATTTAAAATTATTAAAAAGATCGTTAGTTACAAAAAAAATGTTTATGTTTATGTTATTTTTGTAGTTGTTTTTTTGTAGGAAAAATTATATAAATTGTATATTTATAAATTAAATATATTTTTTTGTACTTTTTATTTTTATTTTAAAATATATTCCATAATAAAAATATTATAAAATAAAAATAATTCTATAAAGATAAAAAAACAAACAAACAAACAAACATAAAAAAAAAAAAAAAGAACTATCGATGAATAAACATTAATAAACAAATATTTTCCTTTTTTGTAATATAAAAATATTATTCATTAGTAAACATAGAAAATTACTAAATTTTTTAAATTGACAATTTTATAAAAAAATTATAAAAAATAAAAAATATTTATTGTTTTTATTAATTATCAATATTATTATTATTATTATTGCTTATTTATAAATAAAGTTTTTTTTTTCTTTACATTTAATTAGTTGGTAAACATAATACAACAAATATGAGATATTTAAATAAATTATTATTAAATAATTTTTTTTTTTTGTAGAAAAGAAAAAAAAACATACTTTCTTTTTTTTTTTTTTTTTTTTTTTTTTTTTTTCTATTTTTATACAAATAAATAGAAAAAAAAAAAAACAATTATATAATTATATAATATACATAAATAAATAAATAAATAAATAAATAAATAATTTCTAAAATGAAATTTAAATGAAATAAGATTTAAATACAAAATGGAAAATAAAAAAAATTAAAAAAAATTATTTTACCTTTTTTGTATATATTAAAAAAAAAAAGAGTTGCTTTTTTTTTGTAAAAATTAGTAATACATAATAATAATTAAATTATAATTTATATATAAACTAAACTAAATTATATAATAAAATCTTATATATAAACTAATTATTATATAATAATATTAATATTTAATATTTAATATTTAATATTTAATATTTAATATTTAATATTTAATATTTAATATTTAAAATTTTTAAATATAATATTTAAAATGATTATCATACCACAAACCAAATCATTAATATCGTTATTTATAGTAATTATTTAAATAAAAAAAAAAATACAAAAAATTCAAAAAAAAAATTATATTTATTTATTTATTTATTTATTTATTTATTTATTTATTTATTTATTTATTTATTTATTAATCTATAAAAAAAAATTAATATAAATATAAACAAATATTAAAAAATCCGTTTATTACCATAAATGGATAATATGAAAAAAATAAATCTATATTTACAACAAATTTAAAAAAAAAAAAAATACATAAAAAGTAATCATATATATATAATAATATAACTAAATATAACAAAATTAAAAATATTTAGAATTGCTTTTTTTTTCTATTATTAATTATATTATTAATAATTGAAAACATTGAATAATAATATTAATATTAATAATTATAATTATTAATATTATTTATATATATATATATTAATTGAAAATAATAATAATAAATATAATTATTATAGTAATACTATAATATACTATAATATTAATAATATTAATATGAATAATATTATTATTTCTTAGTATTATAATAAAAGGTAATGCATTATTTTTTATATTTATAGTTTATTTCTCTAAAAGAAAATGTTTTGAAATTATAACCCCATTTTAATGATTAATTGCATATACTAAAAATTACCCAAACTTCTCTATTTGAAAAAGGAAAAAGGGTACTTACATTATGGAAATATTCAAAAAAAAAAAATAAAATAAAATAAAAATATAAAAGATAAAAAAAAATTTACCATAAACATTGGGAGAATTTCTTAAAAAAAATTCATGCCGTAAAAAGTATTTTTATTATTATTATTATTTTCTAAAAGAATAACAACATAATTATTATATAATAAATAATAAACAATAAAATACTATTTTATAATGAACATTTTTAATAACATTTTTTATATATCTTTATTATTTACAATTATATATATAATTGTTAATAAATTAATATTAAAAATGTCCAATTTTTTTTTATTTTTTTATTTGTATATACATAATAATAGTAATATATTATAATTATTTTATATATTATCTTAAATTGTATATAATAATATATTTATTTGTATATACATTATAAATTTTATGAAAAAAAAAAATTTTTTTTATACAATTAACCCCTAAAAAAAAAAAAAAAAAAAAAAAGAAAAAAAGAAAAAAAAAGGAATACAAAAAGCATTTTATAATTTACCATAAATATTTTTAACTAAAATTAACAAATTTCTTAGCTTTTTCTATTTTTAAATACTATTAAATATTATAATCATAATCATATGTTTTTTGTTTTTGTTTTTTTTTTATTTTATTTTATTATCTATTTATTGCATTCTAATCTTATTCATTTCTTATAGTTTATAACAAAAAATTTTATTTCTTTATTTTTGATTTTTGATTTATTTATTATTTTTTTATAATAAAAAATGTAATTACTATTAAATATTAACTTAAATCTTTTTGATTTTTTTAATATTTATTAGGTTTACATTTTTTTTTTTTAATATTTTTTATATTATAATATTTATAATATAATTCTATAGTTGTATGTATTTAAATATATATTATAAAGTTTGTTTTTTATAATATATTACATGTTTAATATTACATGTTATTTATAAATATATGTATAATTTATCTATCTATTCTATACTTGTCTTTTTTTTTTTTTTATTATAACAAAGTATAATAATAAAAAAAAAAACAATTAATTTACATGGTATTTTTTATATAAAATTATATACATATATATATATTATTTATCTTGATCTTTTTGCTTTTTTTTTTTATTTTATTTTTTATATACATCTTTAACATTAATAATATTAATTATATTATTATTATTATTTTGTATTTACTTTTTTTTTCTTAAAAATAAAAAAAAAAAAGAAAAAGAAAAAGAAAATGTAAAAGTATGATAATTGATTGATTTTTTTTTTTTTTTTGTTTTGCGATGATTAATTTGAATTTTTTAACATTTTTGTTTTCTTTAATAATATATATTTAAATGGGTTTATTTTTCTATTAAAGAAAAATAAAAAAAAAATTTTTTTATTTTATTTTGTTTTATTAAAACCCTTACTTGTTATAAATAATGTTTTAAGACATACGTATATTACTAATTCCAGTTTTTTTACTTTTATATTGGGATATATCTACATTATAATTCATATGATTAATATTGATATCATTTTTAATTATGGGATTATAATTTTCCATACTACCACTACTTTTTCCTGAAGTAATATTATTGATAGTTATGGGTGTATATTTTGAATAATTATTACTAAAACTATTACTATGATTATGTGATATTATACCAATACTATTACTATGATTATGTGATATTTTACCAATACTATTACTGTGATGATGGGATATATTTCCAATAGTATTATTATTATTATTATTATTATTATTATTATTACTGTAATTACTATGACTATGAGATATATTTCCATATTCATTACTATTACTATGAGATAAATTACCATAATAATGACTACTGTTATTAGATAAAATATTATTACTACTATTATAACTAGCAAGGAATGGCATATTTTTTACTAGAGAGGCTTTACTATTACTACTATTATTACTAGTATTACGATAATGTTTATTTCCAACGGTAGCACCTTGACTATTAAGCATTTTAAAGTAATCTGCTTTATAAATAAGAGTATCTACCGCTAATAAAAAGATTAAATTATCTTGAATACATTCTAAAAGTGTTATAAGATCAACATATAAACCACTAATATAAGAATAATTTAGGAAGGAAAGTATAAAACTACAAATATTTAAAAAAAGTAATACAGCATAATTAGATCTTCTTATGTAACAAGGAAAAGTAATTTTTTTTAAATAATTACTTTGGGAACGTTCTTTTCTATAATTATGTTTCAATTCACGATAAATGAAAAATGATATAAAAATATTTAAAGAAGCAAGAATACTATAACTTATTCCTTTACAATTTCTAGCTTTACTTGAATTAAAATCTGAATCTATATATCGATAATATCCAATTAAATATCTAAAAGTACAAAAAATAGGGAAAAGTAGGCTAACAAGTATTTGTATTTTTTTCACATATTGTTTTTCTGTGAGTGCTTTAAGTTTAATTAAATTTATATAGGCAAGAGTATAACTATATATATTATTAAAAAAAAAAAAGTTATATATATATGTATATGGTTAATATATATATAATAAAAGCTTTAAATTTTAAAATGAAAATATTATTATAAAATAATAATAATAATATGTTGTTGTTGTTACTGGTTTTTTTTTTTACTTTTTTTTATTTTCTATCATTATAATTATTATTATTATTATTATTATTATTATTATTATTATTATTATTATTGGTTTATTATATTATAAAATATAAATTCATTATCTTTTTTTTTTCTTTTTATTATACTTACTTAGAAGCGATATAAAAAGTTTCTAATGGAATACAACATATAAAAGCGTATTTAGAAGTTTCCTTAAAAAATATTAATGATCTCATAATATATTCTAATACTTTTCCTGAAAACATACATAAAGTTGAATATAAAAAAGTCATCCATAATTTTCCCTTACCAATTCTTAAATATATATAAAGTACAATAACAAATTGAATTAATCCACAATAAAATAATGATTCTTTAAGCATCATAGATATTTGAGATATAAATAAAGTAGTTGAAAAAGATGTTGTAAAACCAGAACTTCCAGGTGGTCCAGGTGGTCCTTGTTGTCCTTGTGGTCCTTGTGATCCTGGTTGACCTGAAAAGTCTGGTGGTGGTCCTCCTGGTGTTGTCATTTTTTTATATATATATATGTTTTTTTTATTTTATTTTATTTTAATTATTAAAGTTTGTTATTTATTGATTTTAAGCTGCGTGGTTAAATTTTTATTGTATTATTTTTTTATTTATATTTTCACTTTTTTTTTATTTTTTTTATTTTTATTTTTATTTATATTTTTACTTTATTAAGGTGGTATTATTATATTTTATATATTTCTATTTTTGTTAAAATTTTATTTGATATTTTATAAATATTATATAGATATTTTTTTTTTATTAATTTTTTATTTTGTTCGATGTTCTATGTATATATATATTAACTTATAAAGATATATTTATATATATATTTATAAAACTAATAATATATTATTATTGTTTGAATATATAAAATATAACATTATTATCTATTACAAATATTAATTTTTTTTTTTTTTTGAATAAATAAAAAAAAAAATAAGTTCAACTTTTTTTTCTTTTTTTTATTTTATTCAATCATTATATTATTATTATTATTTACTAATAAATATAATGAAAAATTTTGTATTTAATGAAAAGAAAAAAAAAAGAAAAAAAAGAAAAAAAAAGAAAAAAAAAGTTTGTTTTATATAAATTTTTATATTTAATAATTATAAAAAATGAATCATTTATTATTTATTTTGTAATGTATTCCTAATATAAATAAAATAAATAAATAAATAAATAAATAAATAAATAAATAAATCATCAAATATAAACTTTATTTAATAATCTTTAAATTATCATAGCATTGTTATATTAAATTAAAGTTCAATAGGTTACACAAGATTTTTTTATATTAAAATCTTTTTTTTTTTTTTTTTTTAATTTTTTAAATTTTAACTTAACAGAAATATAATTAATTAATTATATTTATGTATTCTTTTTTTTTTTTTTTTTTTTGTTTCTTCTTTTTTTACTATTATTATTATTATTATGATTATGATTATTATTATTATTAACAATATATATATAGATAGATATTCTTTTTATTTTTCTTTTTTTTTTCTAGTATTACATTCTATATACATTTTATTTTTATAATTATATTTTAATTATTAGTAGTTTTCTATTATTTTAAATAAATTTTAAACTAATTTTACCAAAAGAATAATGGGTATAATTTTATTGATCAAAATAACAATAATTTATTATTATTAATTCTAACAAAAAAAAAAAGGAAAAAATAAAAAAAAAAGATAATTAAATTTGGTATTTTTTAATTATCTTTTTTTTTTTTTTCCTTTTTTATATTCTAATATAAATAATAAAATATTAACAATAATAATAACATTCTAAAACAGATTTCTATTCTTAATGTTTATATAATTGTACCAAAATAAGTATTAAACTTTTTTTGTAATATATATAATTTATTTATTTATTTATTTATTTATTTATTTATTTATTCATTTATTTATTCATTCATTTATTTATTTATTTATTTATTTATTTATTTATTTATTTATTTATTTATTTATTTATTTATTTATTATTTATTTATTTATTTATTTATTATTTATTTATTTATTTATTTATTATTTATTTATTTATTTATTTATTTATTTATTATTTATTTATTTATTTATTTCTATTATTTTAATATTATTATTAAAATAATTTTTTAATAATATTTTGTACTCTTTTTTTTTTTTTAATTTATGGATATATTAATATTCTTAACTATAAATAATTTAATAATTTAATATAATTTACTTATTTAGATAGAATAAATAATATTAAACAATATTAGTAATAATTCATCATCAACTTTAATGCATATATATCAATTATTAAATTGTTTAATATTTTTTTCCTTCATTGATTGTTATTTATTATAATAATTTAAATAAAAACATTATTTACAATCCTAATTATACAATAAATATTAATATATATAATAATAATATTAATAATAAATAATAAAACTAGATACTACTTCATTTTTAATTATTATTAATTGAAAGTTAAAAATAATAATAATAATAATATTAATATTAATAATATTAATAATAATAATAATAATAATAGTAGTAGTAAAATTAAAATATATAGTTAATAAATATTTAAATTATTATTATAATAAAAACTTATTATTAAATATAATAATAATAATAATAATAAATTATACATCGATTTATAACAAATGTTATTCAAAAATAGTATTTATATATATGTTAAAAATAAAATTTAAACTTTGACACTCCTAAGTATAAATTTTATAAGAGTATAAGAATAGAACTCTATTTTTATACACAAAAATTATTATTAATTGCTTATATTTATATTTTCTAATACTATATTTATTATAAAAAAAAACATTGATAATAGTGAATTATTAGTGTAACAATAATAAATAGTATTATAATAAATAAATTCACTGTTATATTATCACTGTTATCTTTTTTTTATAATAATTATTAATTTATCATTATTTATTAAAGTTTTGATAATATTATTGCTGCTATTAATATTAATTATTATTACTATTATGATTATTATTATATAAATCTTTTTTTTTTTTTTGTTGTTTTGTTTTTAATGTATTTCATTTTTAATTAAGGGAATATTAAATAATTATTTATAGGCAAAAATACACTATCAAATACATTTTTCTAACAAATTTGTACTTAAACTCAAAAAAGATGATGAACAAATTGTGTGCTATGAAAAAAAAAATTTTAAATAAAATATTTTTAAATATTAATATACATGAATTGTTTTTTATAGCACACAACTTGTTCATCATCTTTATTGAGTTTAAATATTAATATACATTAATTATAAAAAAAACACATAATAAAAAAATGATATGAATAAAAAAAAAAAGCAGTTAAACATTATAGATAATAATGAATAATACTGGAGGGTATAAAGTAGTAATAATAATACATAAAAACAATAAATCCATACTAGCCCTTAATTCTACCTATAGAATAGAAATAAAATTGATCTATCCTATTCCACTTGGGTCGGTAATAGGATCGGTATTTGCCCTACTAGGCTATCCTACTGTGTTATCAGCGTTGACGTTTCTTATTTAAACATAGTTTATTTTTACTCAAGTTGAATTTTAATACAATTATAATAAAAAAAACTTTATAATGAAATAATGAATGATATATATACATTATATACATGATATACATGATTGTAAAACATTTTTCATTAATGGAAAAAAAAAATTGGTGTTATTAATATTAATTTAAAATATTTTACAGAAATAAAATGATATTTGATATATATATACAAATATATAATATTTTTCAATTGTATATATATAATAAATAAAAGTTTATATATATAATGAAAATATCTAAAATAAAAAGTTATATATATAAATTAAAAAAATATATAAAAAAAAAAATAAAAAAAAAAAACATAAAAAAATACTTTCAAAATGAATGTTTTATGATGATTAGCTTCTTAATTGTTCATTCTTGTGTATAACGAATATATTTATTAATATATCAATTTATCAAGTTTTCATTAAATATAGTCGTTTTATTTATTATAAATATTCTATTATTTTTATTATACTAATATATAATAATAAAATAATCATATATATATATATATACATAAAAATCATATCAGAATATATATAATATATAATATAAATTATATATATATCTAAATAATTATTAAAAAATACTATAATGATATATCATAAAAATTTAATTGTATAATATTAATTTTAAATATTCAATATACCAATATATATATATTATACTCATTTTAAAATACATACTTTATCATTTAAAATAAAACTTATTTTTTATTCAATTACCTGTTTTTTATTATGATTCGCTTTAACGTCCTTTAAACATTGATTTATGTTAATTTGTTATATTAAATCATTAGTATTAATATCTTTCAGTTGCTGATAAACTTTATATATAACAATTACTACCACTAACATAATAATTAAAAAAAAAAAAAACTTTTTTATAATATTTGGGCAAGATTTTGCAGTATCACCACTAACCACATTCCATATATTACTATAACAATTTATAGTACTACAAATACTATTTAAAGTAAAAAAGAAAAAAAAAACTATTAAAAAATATAGTCTAATAAAATAATAATTATTGTTATATATATATGATTAATTTAATTAAATATTTACCTCAAAAAAAAAATAAAAACAAATATGAATTTTTCATATAACTGTGAACTTTTAGCATTAGAGAAATAAATATATAGGAGTCGTTATATGTTTTCGTAATGATATTATAGAAATCATTGCCAAGAATCATAATACGGTGAGATCTTAAATATATAGATAAATGTCATTAATATAAAATCCAAAAAAAAAAAAAAGGTTTAATATAATATTAAAAATCTTTTTTCCTAATTTACATAAAAATATAGAAATCATCGCCAAGATTCATGATGCAATGAATATCTTAAATATATAGATAAATGTTATTAATATAAAATAAAAAAAAATTAGGTTTATATAATAATATAATTTTTTTTTTCAATATAAAAATATTGATTATTCATTTATTATTAAACAAAATACAATATTCAAAAAATATTTTTGTATAATAGTAATAACAATGCTAATAATAATGATGATGATAGTAGTAGTATTTTGAATAATAATCAACAAAATTAACAAAATAATTAATTTTTCATATAATTGTGAACTTTTAACATTAGGAAAGATATAGAAATCGTTATATATTTTCATATTGATGTTATAGAAATCATTGCCAAGATTCATGATGCAATAAGTATCTTAAATATATAGATAAATGTCATTAATATGAAGTAAAAAAAAATAAGGATTATATAATATTATAAATTTTTTTTTCAATTCACCTAAAAATATTAATTATTCATTTATTATTATTTAAAATAAAAAAAAACTTTTATAACTATTATCGTATTTATTTAATAATATTAGATAATAGTAATAACAATGCTAATAATAATAATGATGATAGTAGTATTTTGAATAATAATCGATAAAATTAACAAAATAATTAATTTGTCATATAATTGTGAACTTTTAATATTAGAGAAGATATATAGGAGTAGTTATATGTTTTAATAATGATGTTATAGAAATCATTGCCAAGATTCATGATGCAATGAATATCTTAAATATATAGATAAATATCATTAATATAAAATAAAAAAATTAGGTTTATATAATAATATAATTATTTTTTCAATTCACATAAAATATTAGTTATTCATTTATCATTATATACATAATAAAAAAATTTTTATAACTATTATTGTATTTATTTAATAATAATAGATAATAGTAATAAAAATGCTAATAATGATGATGATGATAGTAGTATTTTGAATAATAATCGATAAAATTAACAAAATAATTAATTTTTCATATAATTGTGAATTTTTACCATTAGGAAAGATATATATAGAAATCGTTATGATGTTATAGAAATCATTGCCAAGAATCATGATGCAATGAGTATCTTTTTTCATTTAGATAAAAAAAAATATATGGATATATATCATTAATATAAAAATAAAAAAAATTAGGTTTATATAATATTATAAATTTTTTTTTCAATTCACATAAAAATATTAATTATTCATTTATTATTATACAAAAAAAAAAAATTTTTTTTTTATGAATATTATTGTACTTATTTAATAATAATAGTAATAACGATTCTAATAATAATGACGATGATAGTAGTATTTTGAATAATAATCAAGAAAATTAACAAAATAAATTAATTTGTCATATAACTGTGAACTTTTAACATTAAAGAAGATATATATAGAAATCGTTATATGTTTTCATAATGATGTTATAAAAATTATTGCCAAGATCCATAATGCAATGAGTATCTTTTTTCATTTAGATATAAAAAAATATTTAGATAAATATCATTAATATAAAATAAAAAAAATTAGGTTTATATAATAATATAATTATTTTTTCAATTCACATAAGATATTAATTATATAAATTTTTTTATTTTATACAATAATAAATGAATAACTATTATTGTACTTATTTAATAATAATAGTAATAATAATTCTAATAATATTAATGATGATAGTAGTACTTTGAAAAATAATCAATAAAATTAACAAAATAATTAATATTTCATATAGTTGTGAATTTTTAGCATTAGAGAAGATATATATAATGATAGTTATATGTTTTGTTTTCATAATGATGTTATAGAAATCATTGCCAAGATTCATGATGCAATGAGTATCTTAAATATATAGATAAATGTCATTAATATAAAATCCAAAAAAAAAAAAAAAAAGTTTAATATAATATTAAAATTTTTTTTCCTAATTTACATAAAAATGTTAATTATTCATTTATTACTATTCAAAATAGAAAAAACTTTTATAACTATTATTGTACTTATTTAATAATAATAGCAATAACAATTAATAACAATGATGATAATAGTATTTTGAATAATAATCAATAAAATTAACAAAATAATTAATTTGTCATATAATTATGAACTTTTAGCATTAGAGAAAGAAATATATAGGAATCATTATATGTTTTCATAATGATGTTATAGAAATCATTCCCAAGATTCATGATGCAATGAGTATTTTTTTCATTAAGGTATAAAAATATATATATAGATATATATCATTAATATAAAATTAAAAAAAAATTAGGTTTATATAATATTAAAAAATTTTTTTTCAATTCACATCACATAAGATATTAATTATATAATTTTTTTTATTTTATATAATAATAAATGAATAACTATTATTGTACTTATTTAATAATAATAGTAATAACAATACTAATAATAATGACGATGATAATAGTATTTTGAATAATAATCAATAAAATTAACAAAATGATTAATTTTTCATATAATTGTGAACTTTTAACCAGCCTCCCGAGCAATGTGGGCAGTCTGAAGAGCCTCAAGTTCTTGGATGTCTCCAACAACCGGTTCTCGGGCCGCCAGGTGTGCTGAGCAACGACCTGCTTGGGATGCCAGGTACTCTCGGCGACCTCGGACTCCGAGAGTACCTGGCAAATTAACAAAATAATTAATTTGTCATATAATTTATATAATAATGTAATTATTTTTTCAAATCACATAAAAATATTAATTATTCATTTAATATGATTTAAAATATAAAAAAATTTTTATAACTATTATTGTATTTATTTAATAATAATAGTAATAGCAATTCTAATAATAATGACGATTATAGTAGTATTTTGAATAATAATCAATAAAATTAACAAAATAATTAATTTCTCATATAATTGCGAACTTTTAACATTAGAGAAAGAAGTATATAGGAATCGTTATATGTTTTCATAAAGACGTTATAGAAATCATTGCCAAGATTCATTATGCAATGAGTATCTTTTTTCATTTCGATATAAAAAAATATATAGATAAACGTCATTAATATAAAGTAAAAAAAAAAATAAGGTTTATATAATATTATAAAATTTTAATTAATTCACATAAAAATGTTAATTATTCATTTATTATTATATAAAATAAAAATAACTTTTATAACGATTATTGTACTTATTTAATAATAATAGATAACAGTAATAACAATGCTAATAATAATGATGATGATAGTAATATTTTGAATAAAAACAACAAAACTAACAAAATAATTAATTTTTCATATAATTGTGAACTTTTAGTATTAGAGAAAGATATATATAGGAGTCGTTATATGTTTTAATAATGACATTATAGAAATTATTGCCAAGATTTATGATGCAATGAATATCTTAAATATATAGATAAATGTCATTAATATAAAGTAAAAAAAAATATGGTTTATATAATATTATAAATGTTTCTTTTTTCAATTCACATAAAAAACATAAAAATATTAATTATTCATTTATTATTGAACAAAATACAATATTCAAAAAATATTTTTGTATAATAGTAATAACAATGCTAATGACGATGATAGTAGAATTCTGAATAATAATCAATAAAATTAACAAAATGATTAATTTGTCATACAATTTTGAACTTTTAACGTTAGAGAATATATATATAGGAGTCGTTATATGTTTTCATAATGATGTTATATAAATCATTGCCAAGATTCATGATGCAATGAGTATCTTAAATATATAGATAAATGTCATTAATATAAAGTAAAAAAAAAATTAGGTTTATATAATATTTAAATTTATTTTTCAATTCAAATAAAAATATTATTATTCATTTATTTATTTATATATATATAAAAATTTAATGAATAATATTGTACTTATTTAATAATAATAGATAATAGTACTAACAATGTTAATAATAACAATGATGATTGTAGTATTTTGAATAATAATCAATAAAATTAACAAAATAATTAATTTTTCATATAATTGTGAACTTTTAACATTAGGAAAGATATATATAGAAATCGTTATATATTTTCATATTGATGTTATAGAAATCATTGCCAAGAATCATAATGCGGTGAGTATCTTAAATATATAGATAAATGTCATTTATATAAATGACATTTATCTATATATTATAAACTTAAAAAAAATAAGGTTTATATAATATTATAAATATTTTTTTTTTTCAATTCACTAAAATTTTTTTTTGTTTTGTATAATAATAAATAAATAATTATTATTTTTAACTTATTTAATAATAATGATGATAGTAGTTATTTAATAATAATAGTAATAACAATATTAATAATAATGATAATGATAGTAGTAATCATAATATCATAATACTATAACAATTCTAATAATAATGATAATAATAGTAGTAATAATAATAATGATAGTAATAATAATAATGATAATAATAATAATAATGACTAATATGAGGTACCTTTCATTTTTTTTTATACTTTGTTTTAAACTAAAAATGTATTAAATTATTATTTTAAATGTATTAGAACTCCCAAATATATATACATATATATATATATATATTTTTGGATAAATTATATAAACATTTTTTTTAGGGTTTATTAATCTAAATTAATCACCAAAAATTAAAAAATTAAATATATAAACTGTTTATAAATATGGATATATATATTATATTTTATTATATGTATTTTAATACAAAAGTTATAATAATAATAATAATAATAATAATAATAACAAATAATAATAATAAATAATAATAATAATAATAATAAATAATAAATAATAATAATAATAAATAATAAATAATAATAAAAACCTATATATATATATTATAAATATTATATTTTATATATATATATTTATATAATACAAACTTATTATGATGAAGGATATATTAAAATATATAAATAATAATAAAAAATTACTTTTGTGGATGTATGTAAAAGAGAGGGAATTACTGTTTTATTAATAAATAAATATTTATTTATTAATAAAATAGTAATTACTTGTTTATAATTTTTAAACAATTATGAAAATTATTTATAATGAAATACAATTGAAAAGTTATTTCTTTATTAATTATAAAACAATTACAAAAAATAAATAATACTATTACTAAATATTGTTATTTTTATTACTAAAACATTATTATTTAGTATTGTATTTTAAAAGTTTTATTGGTTTAAGTGTATATTAACAATGCTATTGTAATAATATTTTAACATGATATAGATATTATATTTGTATATTTTTTTTTATTTTCTTTTTTTTTTTTTTTTAAATTAAATGGAATATTTTTCAAAAAATTTGTTTTATCTTATTTATTAAAATAATCCTGTTATTATGCATAAAAAAAAAACATATTTGAAAAATATAATTTATTGTTATATTAAATATATTAAATATTTGAAGACACATTTCATAATTCTGACTTTTATACAAGTCATTTGGTACAAGTACAAAAGAAACATAAATTAAAAAATAAATCAATAAATAACTAAATAAATAAAAAGTCAATAAATAAATAAAAGGCTAATAAAAATAAATAAATAAATAAATAACTAAATAAATAAATAAATAAAATAAATAAATAAATAAATAAATAAATAAATAAATAAATAAATATATAAATATATAAATATATAAATAAATAAATAAATAAATATAAATAAATATAAATAAATAAATAAATAAATAAATAAATAAATATAAATAAATAAATAAATATAAATAAATAAATAAATAACTAAATAAATATAAATAAATAAATAAATAAATAAATAAATAAATATTTATATATATAAAAAAATAAATAACTAAATAAACAAAAGTATTAAAAATAAGTTTTTAATATGTTTGGAATTGAAATTAAATTATTTGTATTACAATTTCTAGTTGTAGCCGTAATTTCATCTAGCATATTGGTTTTGTTTGGTTCGCTTTCATAGAATAAAATATATTTTATTGATAAATATATTTAAATTAAGTAATTACTTTTATAAAACATTTAAAAAAGAAAAAATCTGACCAGTTTCTAACCTGGTTGTTAAGGTGTTTCCTTAGCGTATATAAGACTATTGGTTGATTAAATATCTACTCAAGTATATGAAACTTAGTTACTCAGCCTATCAGACGAATAAAATAATAATAATTTTTAATACTATAATTTTTCTGATAATAAATGTGACTGGGAGTTTCTTTGAAAACATATGTTCATATGTGGAACTTGCTTATTGGACCTATTTATAATGGATATGCAGGGTTAAAGTGCATATTCATTATAAATATTTATATCATACTAACGCCGTAATTTTATGTATAATACAATGAAATATTTAATATGAAAATAATTTTTAATAATATCTACGATATAAATTAAAGTTTATTTATTTAGATATTTTTTGATAAGTATTTTATTTATTTATTTATTTATTTACTTATTTATTTATATATTTATTTATATTTATTTATATTTATTTATTTATTTATTTATTTATTTACTTATTTATTTATATATTTATTTATATTTATTTATATTTATTTATTTATTTATTTATTTATTTACTTATTTATTTATATATTTATTTATATTTATTATATTTATTTATTTATTTATTTAACAATGAATATATTATATAATATTTTATTATTATTATATTTATTTATATTTATTTATAATTTATTTATATTTATTTATAATTTATTTATATTTATTTATATTTATTTAGTTATTTAATTATATATTTATTTATTTATTTATTATTTAATATTTTTACATTTTTTTTTTCTTTTCTTTTTTTTTTATAAAAAAAAATATGCAATCATTAATGTATTGCATAAGTAATTTAATTTTTGTACTCAAATAATTTAATCTTTTACATTATATTAATTAATCCATTATTAATACTTTAATACTTTTTTGATAATAGTTTTTATTTTAGAAAGGTAAAAAGACAGAAAACAAAATATTTTTTTTTAAATCAAAAAATAAAAATTATATTTTATAAAAATGTCTTACATAAGAAAATTTTCTTAGAAATAAAAAAAAAAATTATTAATATATAAGAAAATTTAATAATATAAATATAAATTAATAATATAAATATATTAATTATACACTAGATATCCATTATTTATTATTATTATTATTATTATTATTATTATTATTTATTATTATTTATTATTATTTTTTATTATTATTAGGTATATATAAAAATTATTTTATAGAATAGTTTAACATTAGTTATAAATTTTTTGTGACATCAACTTTTAATAAAATATAGCAACATTAAAACATTAAATTAGTAATACTAAACCACCATTATTTAAATTTAGATTAAAAAATTTTAACAAATATTAGTCTTAAACAACAAATAATAATAAAACTAATATACTAAACAACAAATACTATGATAAAGATATACGTTTAATCCACAAGTATAAATATTTATAAATATTATATTATATTATTCAAATCTTTATATATATATTTTTTTTTCTTTTATCATTCAATAATTCCGTAGGTAAAGAAAGAAAAAAAAATGGAGATATATAAATAATAATATTTATTAAATAGTTATTATTTTAAATTAATAAAATATTTTTTTTTTTATTATTTATTAATTTGTATCCTAATTTATAATAATTTAATTAATATATCAAATTATTTAAATAAATTAATTTTTTTTATTTACTTTATTATTTTTATATTTATTTATTTATTGTTTAAATTTTTAAAATTTATTTAATAACTTATGATTTCATTAAATATTTATTCATTTATTTATTATGTCATATATTTATTATGTAAAAAAAAAAAAAAAAAAACCTAAATGATTATTCTTTTATTATTATCAAATATTCTTAATTAAGTAATAATAATATAAAATAATTAAAAATTATTAATAAAAATAAAAATTTAAAAAAAGGAAACTCTTAAACTTAAATTAATATAATAAATACAAAAACCAAAGAAATAATATTGAATTGGCCAATTAAAATAAAGTAAAGCTTGGAAGTTTTTTTTTTTACAATCAACTAATTATCAAATTCATTATTAATTTATTTTAAACTTTAAATAATAATAAAATATAATATTTTTAAATTATTAAAGCAAAAAAAAAAAACAAAAAAATTAAAAAAAACAAAAAAAAAAACAAAAGAAAAACAAATATAATATAATTTATAATACACTATAATACATTAATATTACACAATTACTATAAAAGTAAAATTTTCAATTAAATAGTATACCAAAAAGTTTCATTCTTTTTACCAAAATGTAATAAAAAAAATAGAAATAAATCAATAAATAAATAAATTAATAATAATATATTATTATTTATTAATATAAATATTTAATATGATTATAATATATTATTAAAATATATTATAATATAATTAATAAATAATAAATCGTATTTTAATACATTTGATTGAAGAATAAGTTTGAAATTAAATCTAAAAATAAAAGTTTATTTAAATATTAATATATTTATTTATTTATTTAAATAGTTACTTTTTATTTATTAAAATATATACTTTTTATAATATTTTTCTGTTAAGTTATTATTTATTAAATATTTATTCATTCATTTATTTATCTGTCATTAATTCTTTTAATATTATTTTTAAATCATTTGATGAATTTAAGTTTTATTACTATTAATATTTATTTAATATAATTATAACATATATAAATATATTATTTTATTTATATTAATCATAAATTAACAATAGTATTTAATGTTTATGATAATAATATATTAATATATTAAATGCTAAGACTTTTTAAATTAATTTGATTATAAAATTTTTAATAATATTTTTTAAATAATTTTTAAAAAAAAAAAAAAAAAGAATAATAATAATTAATAATAAATAATAAATAATAATAATAAAAAAGATCATTTCTATCAAATTATATATAAAACATATATAATATGTAAATAAAACAAATACAAATATGAAAATATGAAAAAATGAAAAAAAATGAAAAAATATATAAATATATATTATTTACATATATATTATATTTACATATTATGATTTAATAATTATTAATTAATTGTTAATGATTATAATTTTTAGTTTTTTATCTTTTTTTTTTTTAAATAATACTAAATAATAATAAATAATAATAAACATAATAATTAATTATTTATTATTAATTCTTATCTATTAATAATTAATAATTAAAATCATTAATTAATAATAATTAAATTTTGTATGACAATAGTCAAGAATACCAAGTAATTTAGTATCAATAAACGAATGAACTGTTTCTATTCATTATTAAATAAATAAAAAAATATGAAAAAAAGTGAAAAAAAAAATCATTTATTTAAAAGAGAATAAATAATAATAAGATTAATAACTAAAAATACCTTTTTTCCTTGTTCTTTTTATTGTGTTTTAATTCTAATATATTTTTTAATAGTTTATTTTAAACCTTTTATTATATTTTATATTTATATATATATTTTTTTAAGAGACAAAAAAAAACAAAAAAAAAAAAGGAAAAATACTATAATAAATATAAATTAAAATCATATTTTGATTTTCTTCTTTTTAAATTTTTATATAAAAATAAACTTTTTTTTTAATAAATATTATTCAAAAAAAATTTTTATATAAAAACATTAAAAAAATCTTTAAAAAAAAATTTTTTTTTTCTTTTTTAAGAAAAAAAAGAAAAGAAATTTAAGTAATATTGAAATAATGAATGTGTAAATAATAATATATTGCAAAGCAAAAGCAAAAGCAAAAACTGAACAAAATAAAAATAAAATAAAAAAAAATAAAAAATAAAAAATAAAAATAAAAAATAAAAAAAAAATAAATAAAAAAATAAATAAAAAAATAAAAATAAAAATAAAATTAAAAAAAAAAAAATTAAAAAATAAAAGCATATTTTATTTTCAAGTTACCCATAAATCATAAATAGTAAAAATAAAAAATAAAAAAAAAATTATATTAGAAAACAGAAAAACCAAAAATTCAAAGAATAATTTGTATATAAGAGAAAAGAAAAGAATAAAAATACAATAAAAGAAAAAGAAAAAAAAATTATTTTTATAAACAAATTTCACAAAAATTCAAATATTACATTGAGAAATAATTATAAATTTCAACAGTTAGAATTTTTAATATTACAATAAAATTTTAAATTCTTTATTCTATTTATATTATTCATATATTATCTTTTAATACTTTTTTATTTTTAATAATTAAAGGTTATTATTTTTTAATATTATATATATACACACTAATAATATTTTAATATAAATGTTATAAAATATTTAATAATTATAAATTTATAAAATTTTTTAAACTGTTATACCATAAATTAATTGATATATAAAAAAAAAATTATTTACAATTAAAATAAAATTATACTAAATATTATATAAATATATATATATTTTTTATATAATATATTATTAAAATATCATAAAAAGAAATTTAATATGCAAGACTTTAATAGTAAAAGAACTATTCTACCAAATTATAATGGATATTATAACCAATATTATCCATTTATGCCACCAAATATTTATCAAAATGCCCTATTTATATATCCAGCCGTAGTATATAAATGTTTATGGACACCACCAGATAAACCACCTTGTAATAGACAATTTACAGATCCAGAAAAACTTTACCATCATTTATGTGATGATCATGTAGGAAGAAAAGCTAATAATAATTTATGTCTTACATGTTACTGGAATAATTGTAGATATACTAAAAAGAAACGTGATCATGTAACTTCACATATTAGAAAACATATAGAATTTAAACCACATATTTGTCAGGTATGTACATTATTTAAATATCTATTTATTTAGTTTTTTTTTTTTTTTTTTTTATTCTTTTAAAGTCTATAATATATAATTATAAAGGAAAATTTTAAGTTGTTAAAAAAAGTTTTATATATAAAGAATAAGTAAAAAAAAAAAAAAAAAAAAAAAAAAATTTCAAATTAGTAAAAGTTAATTTATATTAAAAATTTTAATAATAATAATGGTATTGTTATTAATAATTTTTTTAATTTATTAATATATTTATTAAAATAAAAAAATTAAAAAGATATGTTATAGAGCTTTTAAACGTCCTCAGGATTTAAAAAAGCATCAAGCTATTCATGAAGACGAAAAAACAAGAAATGAAATGAAAAATCAAAAGAAACTTGAAAAAGCAAGAAAAGCTGAAAATGCATCAAATGAAAATAAAGCTATATCAGAAACATCAAAATCAGATGTATCAAAATCAGACAATAAAACTTCAACTACTACATCCACCTCAATATCTACATCTTCTTCTGATTCAAAAGATATTTTGAAAGCAAGTATTAACACAAAAAATGAGAAAAAACCATATCAACCATTAACCCCAACTACTTCACCATTAAGTGATTCAACAGAATCACTTAAAGATACTTCAGACAATAATGGTGATATAAAAATGGAGAATAAAGAATCAAAGAAAAGATCAATTGATTCCATTAATAATTTAATGAGTGAAATTCAAAATAAAAAAATTAAACCTGTATATGATAATGATATGAAAAGCCTTTTAAATAAAATTTCCATTGATGATGTTAATAATATAAAAATTGAAAAAATTGACGAAACTATTGATTTCTTAAAAGATTTAAATGAACAAATCACTATGACTACAACATCAACTTTATTTACACCTTTATGTAATTATAGTCCAATATCAAATCAAGAAGAAATATTATTAAATCCTCAAGTCGTAACAACTGTACCATCTACTAATTATTATACTAATGTTACCTCAAGTTCAACGGATGCTATTTCAAGCACTATTCAACAACCTGTATTTAAAAATTATGAACAAATGTTTGATGATGTTATTGCTGTTAATGATCAAAATGGTAATATAAATCAACCTCAATATGCTCAATATATGTCTACCACAAAGTCAACATTTACTAGTACTAATGCTAATATTAATCCTAACAATAATACAAACGTAAATATAGCTACTACTACTTCTACATTAAATCAACCTGTAACTATTAATGAAATTCAACCCATTCCAGGTCAAATTATTGCAGGTAATGAAATTCAACCAATTCAAGCTCAAATCATATCAACTACAAGTAATAATATACCTCAATACTATCAAATGCCAAATACTACTATTCAGCCTATGACTTTATCACAAGATTCATTAATGACATCTACAACGTCAACTCAACCTTCTGCTATTTCACCAACTCCTACAAATATATCTC
Organism: Anaeromyces robustus; assembly: GCA_002104895.1. Taxonomy (NCBI): domain Eukaryota; kingdom Fungi; phylum Neocallimastigomycota; class Neocallimastigomycetes; order Neocallimastigales; family Neocallimastigaceae; genus Anaeromyces; species Anaeromyces robustus. The sequence continues at coordinate 53,771 of MCFG01000166.1, read as the reverse complement.
TCCCATTAAATGTTAATGGAAATAATAATAGCGTTAGTAATACCACAAATAGTCCACTTTATACGGTCTATGTATCCGTTCCAAATCAATCTTCAGAATCTAATTTAACCCCACCAACTCAATCTCAACCAATGGTTCAACCTATTGCTCATCCAATTACTCAAACAATAACACAACCTATTGGTCAACCTATTGGTCAACCTATTGGTCAACCTATTGGTCAACCTATTTCTCAACCTATTTCTCAACCAATTGCTCAACCTATTTCTCCTCAAATTGTTCAAACCATTTCTCAACCTATTGCTCAACCTATATCTCAACCAATTGCTCAACCAATTGCTCAACCTCCTATGGCACAATCACTTAATCAACCACAAACAATTACACAACAACAAATTCATCTTCAACCTCAAACTGTTCAAACTCAAGTTCCTGTAATTATTAATGGTACTACAGCACCACAAACATCTAATACTTTCAGTCAAAATTCAAATTCATTTGTTAATTGTCCAGTCATTAATAATGTTCCTGAACAAAATATTGATAATATTATTTATAATGGAGTTTATATTGAAGATGAAAATGTCATTAGCAATGAAACAAATAATAATATGATGACAAATAAATTAAAGGACAATTCTGTTAGTCTTCCTTATTCAAATGATAATAATCCATATATATTTATTCGTTCAACACCAGGTCTTAATCAATATAATAATACTTCTGTTGCAATGCTTTCACCAAAAATGATACCAACTACTACTATCAATCAACCTGTTAATAATAATTCAAATATTATTCATCATATTCAAGTTCCAACACAACCTCAAAACCATCCACCATCTCAACCACAACCACAACCACAACCACAACCACAAGTAAATATACCAAACAATGGTAAAATGCCAGCAGTTTTATTAGTACAACAACCACATATTACTATTACTAATCCAAGTACAAATGTATTACCAATGTACACATTAGCTGCTACTATGGAATCTAATAAAAATGATGAATTAAAAGATGAAGTTGAAAGATTAAAAGATAAAATAAAGAAAAATACTAAGAGTAAAGAATGCAATAATAATGATGATGATTGTGATATTAATATATTAGAACAAAGATTATCTGCATTTACAATAGATTCAGAAAATAAAAATAATAATAATGACAATGATTCATCCAATGAAAATTATGATAATGAAGATGAAATGAGTGAAGATGAAAATCTTCATTTAAGACCTATTAAAGAAAAGAAATATGTAAAAACA
>MCFG01000166.1:30000-50000 GCA_002104895.1 Anaeromyces robustus | reverse complement strand
ATTTATTAAAATACTTTACAGATTTCTTAAATTAGTAATTTTTGAAATATCTTCCATAATACTACCATCGATTATATTATTACTTAGATTTCTTTTATATATACATATATATATATATTTATTAATAAAATAATATTATAAAAAAGTATGTATAAATATAAATGTGTATATATATTTGGTATTATAGTTTTTTATTTTAAAAATAATGTATACATATCGACTAAAGATGTAATATTATATAATGATTCAGGAATAGATCCACTAATATTATTATTACTTAAGTTCCTATATACATTTATTATTACAATATTAAAAAAAATAAAATTATTAATGAGAAGTATTCATATAATTTATTTGCAATAAATTTCATTATGGCCTTCTTTTTCTTGCAAAAAAAAAAAAAGGAAAAATTATATATATTAATATATGAGCTTACAAGACTCTGAGAATCCCATTTGAAATATCTCCTAATATTTCATCTTCAATTTCATTATTACTAAGATCACTATTTTTTTTTTTTTTTTTTTTAATTTTTAATTTTTAATTTTACATTTGATTATTTCGTTAATATAATCAATTATCAACAATAATATTGTAATAATATATATGAGTATTATTATTATTGTTGTTGTTATAGTTAGTACTTTTTTTTTCATTTTCTCTTTAATAATGACTACTATTTTTTATTAAAATAAGATACATATATAATACTTACAGATCAGTCAAAACTTTAAGATTATTTGTATTTTTTTGATAACTTTTTATCTTATTATGTGTTACATTTCTATATTTCATTTGAATTGAAAATTATAAATGATATATAATATGATATAAATTATTATACATATTTATCTTTATTTATGAATATTTGCTCTTTTATTTAATATAACTACATATATATTATTATTATTATAATTCTTTTTTTTTTTCTTGGAAACTTACAAAATCTTTAAATGCTTTAAAGAATCAATATTATCAGGAATTTCAGTTATTTCATTATAACCCAAATTACTATAAATTAAATGTTTATATTATTATAATATATAAAAGTTGTAAAAAATAATAATAATAATAATAATAATATGAATTTAAATTAATCGAAATAAAATAATGTTAATATAAATAAACTATATATATATATATTTCATAATTATTAAATAAATTCTTTATTAATCATTTATTAAAAATAAGAATATAAAAAAAACATACAATTCTACAAGACTTTCTAAATTTTCAAGATCACTTGGAATACTTCCATAAATTCCTGTATTTGATAAATTTCTATTCCATTAGTAATAATAATAATATAATAATTATTATTATTATTATAATTATTATTTACAATTACATTAATTAACCGAATTATTAATTATGTACTAATATTTGTAATTATAAATATATTTTAAATAAAATAACTTATAAATAATAATAATAAAAAAATAAAAAAAAAGAGAATATTTACAATGAAACTAATTTTTTCATTGAACCAAATGTTTTTGGTAGTTCTTTATTAATTTTTCTACCACTAAGGTTACTGTTAATATTATTGATATATTATTATTGTTGTTATTTTTAAAGATATATTATTAATATTGTTGTTATTATTGTTATTATTTATCATCATCATTATCATCATCCATATTAAACGTTATTAAATTATATACAATATTAAATTAATAAAAATAGTAGTAAAAATGTATTAGCCAAATTTTAATTAAAAGATAGAATAAAATAGTAATAATATTTTTTATTTATTTTTATATTACATATATGTAATATGGTTATTTGAACATTTAATATATGGATATCCTTCATTACAACAATCATTTGATGTACTCTTTCCTAATAATGTATTAACAAAACCACATTCATCTTTCGCTGAAGCTAGAACACTTCCAATAACAGATAATAAAATACCAAATTTCTTTCCATTAATATACATTTTGTTATATTATTATTATTAATATTTTATTATTATTAATATTTTCAAATTTCAAAACTTCCAACAGTGATTATTTCCAATGAAAAAAAAAAATCTAAATAATAATATTTTTTATTCCTTTATATATTTATATATGTATATATAATAAAAAAAACTTCAACAATTGATATTGTTTTATAAATATTTTTATGATTTCTAAAAAAATGTTTTATTTTTATATATTATGAAAAATATAACAAATAAAAATTAATTATTTGTCTCTATATTGTTATAATTGTTTATGAGTTAATATGAATGATTTAAATAATTTTTCCTTTTTTATTTTAATTAGAAACTAATAAAAATTTTTTGTTGTAATTAATGTCTTTATTATTAATTAGTTAAATTAATAATATATTTTTAAACTTTATATTTAAAATATCTTAAAAAATATACATACATTTTTATTTCAAAAAAAAAAAAAAAAAAAAAAAAGAAAAAAAAAGAAAAAAAAAAAAGGTGATAATAAGAATAAATAATAAATTATATGATTTCCACTTAACCATGTATATTATTATATAAATATAAGAATAATAAAGTTTTAAATTATATGTGATTTATTATTAATAATTAATTATTAATTATCATTCTTTTAAACTTTTTTTTTTTCTTTTTTTTTTTTTTTTTTTCATTTTGGGAGATAATTATTATAAAATTTAAATATGATAAAATTAATAGTGGAATACAATATTTTAATACTAATTAATTAATTATTATTTAATTACTAATTTAATTTATTTATTTATTCAATTATTCATTTATATATTTTATTTATTTATTTATTTTCTTATATATAAATATTTATTAATAATTAATTCTTTTTTACCATATAAAAAAAAGAAAATATATAGAAAAATAAAATAACAATTAAAAAAAAAAGGAAAAAAATTAATAAATATATTAATAAGAAAAATGATATTTAAAAGGGAAAATAATAAAAATAATAATAATATGAATTACAAAAAAAATAATCATTGGAAACAAAATTATTGATATAAATTTTATAATTGATTCAATATATAAAGTTAAACAACTTTTTTTTTTTTAAAAAAAAAAAAAAAAAAAAAAAAAAAGAAAAATGTTGTACAACTTTATAATATAATGTTATAGTATTATCAATTCTTATAGACACAATTCAATAGTGATTATTAAATAATAATATTTATGTGTATATAAGAATTACTTCCTGTCATTTCAACTTTACTACAATTAATTATTGTGTCGAATTGACTTTTATGAGGGATCATCGTATTTTAATGACATTTTAATAAGAAAAAATTTAGCAAATAAAATGTATAAATTATCAAAAAAAAAATAAAAACAAAAATATAATAAATATATAAAATTATCAAAAACATAAAAAAAAAATAGAATAAATATATAAATTAATCAAAGATAAAAATAAAGACTAAAATTTGTATATAATTTTATATAAATATTCATTTTATTTTATTATTTTGTTTTATTTATTTATTTAACTATTTATTTATTTACTTATTTATTTATTAATTAATTAATTAATTTATTTATTTATTATTTATTTATTTATATTTATTTATTTATTTATTTATTTATTTATTTATTTATTTATTTATTTATTTATTTATTTATTTATTTATTTATTTATTTATTTATATATTTATTTATTTATTTATTTATTTATTTATTTATTTATTTTAAAATAAATAAAATATTTAAAATAGAATATTTAATATAATAATACATTGTTTATGTTTTTAAAAATTTATTTATATATTTAATAATAAAAAATTATTGTGTAACATTGATAACATCAAAATATGCTAATCATATTTATTTTAAAAAGATTTATTTAATATAAAACTTGAAATTTATTTGGATTTTTAATTAAAATTTAATATATATATAAATATCAAACTTTAAAACTATGTATATATTGTAGTGTTATATAGAAAATAGTATTAGAAAATATTAAGGATTAAAATTTTAATTATTATTATTCTATCCTTATTATTAAAGGAAAAAATAATCGTTATTTTTCTTCTTTTTTTTTTTTTTCTTTTTTTTTAAATATTCTTTTATAATTTAAAACTATTAATAATAAAAATTTAAACAGTTTTGACATTAAAAAAATAATAAAAAAATATTATATATATTATATATATTTCAATCATATATATATAATATTTTTATAATTTGAAAGAAAAGAAAGAAAAAATACATATATAGATTTTTTCAATAGACTGTTTTCAATTTTAACGATTTATTTTTGTTAACAAAAGAAAAAAAAATATAGGAGTAGAAAATGTTTTAAATAATAATAAAAATATAAGTATATCAATTGTTTTCATAAATTTTTTATCAATATATATATCCTTTATAAAATAAAATTTTCTTTTGTTCATTTTATTACAGTTCCTTTTCTTACATTTTAAACATATATCATGAATAAAAAAGAATATACCAATTATTCAAATACCATATCTATAACAAAATTTCCTTTAGAAATTATTACTAATATTTTGAAAAATCTTGATTCAAATAATTTATATAATGTATCTCTAACAAATAAATATTTATCACAAATAGCTGTAATTCTATTATGGAATAAAATATCTTTTACAAATCAATACTTTTTACTATACTTAATATCATATATTGATTATTACACACTATATTACAAAATAATTTTTGATATTGATATTAATTTGGATATAAATAATAATAATATAAATGAAAAACTATCGTTTTCATATCAAATAAAAGATAATCAATTATATCACCAAAAACTAGAACAATTTTTCCATGAATATAAACAACTAATAAATCAAAATACCAATACTAAATTAAATCGTTTAACTGAATACTATATACAAAGAGAAAACCCTATTATACCTTTTTATCCTTATTTAAATTACATAAAAAGAATTAATGTTGAAAATGATACTTATGAAGAAGAAGAAGAAAATGAAAATGAAAATGAAAATAATATTAATGATAAAGATTTAACAATAATTGAATCCTTAAATATCCTTTCCTCTTATTTAAAATATTGTAACACTTTTCATTCGATTATCCTTAATTCTAATAAACAATACACTTTCATAAAAGTTGTAAAATCTTTATTTAATAAAATACCTTTAATTCATTTTTTTAATTCACCATCAGTTTCAATACCTTCATCTTCATCATTAAGCAATAATAATAATCATAATAATAATATAATAAATATTCCATTACCTTCAACTAATATTCAAAAATTGTTAATAGAAAATGTTTATATATCATCTCAAAATGAAAATAAATTAAAAGATTGTATTTTTAAATATACTAATAATTTAAAACATATTGATCTTTTTTACTGTGAATTTCCATATCATGATTTATTAAATCTTCCAATTTATTGTCCAAAAATCAAAACATTTTTATTAGAACAAGTCAATTATGATGAATATATTCTTTTATGTTATTTTTTCCAATTAAAAAATTTAAAAAAATTTGGTTTTTCATTATATAAACCTTTATCTCCATTTACCTTATACCTATTAAAAAATGAAAAAGCGAATAGTTGTTTTTCAAAATTAAAATCTTTACGATTAAATTGTGATAAAGATCTCCTACAAAATCGTTATAATAACGAAGAATTTATATCATCAACAGATTTAAGTGAAAATTATATAATTTATTTAAAAGAAAGAAGAAGTTCAAATATATCACTATCTAATGTTAACCTAACTGAAAATGAAAATGAAAATGAAATTGAAAATGAAATTGAAAATGATAATGAAAGTATAAATGAAATTAATATTGATAATAATGATAATAATGATAATAATGATAATAATGATAATAATGATAATAATGATAATGATAATAATAGTAATAATAATAATGAAAATATTATTGAAATTAATAATCATGAAGATAACAGTAATAATGATAATGATAATGATAATAATAATAACATTAATAATAATATTAATAATAATAATGATAATGATGATGATGATGATAATAAAAATGATAACAATAATGAAAATGAAAATTTAAAAAAATGGTTAAGTCCAGATGAAAATATGTCAATTTTATTAGAAAAATATTTCAAACAATATAAAAGTATTATTAATTTTATAGAAAAAAGAAATGTTCATTCATTAGATTATAATGAAATTAGAGATTTATCTATTGATTTAGATAAATTTTTGAATTTAATCTATAATCCAGGTTATTATACATGGAAATTAATTGCTAAATCTTGTCATAATCTTACGAATTTAACTCTTTCATTTTCAGTTCGTTTAACCATAATAAAATCTTTTTTTGAAAATAATCCAAATTTAGAAATTGTAGTAATACAAGATATTAAAATTTCATCACGATTTAATACATCAATTCAACCTTCAAATACAAAATGGGATAGAAAAATAAATCAAAAGGAAGAAGAAAATAATTTTGAAACTTTTCCAGTTTTAAATAATTTAAAATCACTAACACTTCATAGTTCTTATACCTATCGACTTTGGTTCAATATAATTCAATTAAATAATTGGTTAAAAAAATTACCAAATCTTCAAGAATTAAAATTATATATTATAGAACCTATACCAAAATACTTTTACAATATTCATAATATTTTTAAAGATTGTTATACTATCGAAAAATTAATTATTTCTGGTCCATGGTTTAATCAAAAATGTATTAAAACTTTAATAGAAAATGAAAAGAATAATAAAAATAATAATGATAATGATTACAATAAAAATAGTTATTCGCAATTACATCATCATTTAAAATCCTTAACTATATCATTAAGTGATGAAATTGAACCTAGTGAAATAAAAAATCTTATTAATCATACTTCATTAGAAAAATTAGAATTAAATATTCATCCAAATTTTGATATTAAAGAGTTATATTATCCAAATCAAAATATTGATATTACAACTCTTAAAAAAAATAAATCTACTTATTTTTTATATAGTGATGATCTTAAATTAATAAAATCATCATAATAATAATATAATTTTAATATAATAATAGAAAAATAATAATAGAATGTTATTTAAAATAAAGTTCTTTTTTTTTTATTTTTTATATCATACTGAATAATAATATATTACTAGTTTTGAAGTTTTGATTTTATATATTTATAATTAAAATTTCAAATTAATATTACAAAGAAAATATTAGAATATATAAATACAAATGAAAAAAAAAAAAGTAAAAAAAAAAAATAAAAATAAAAATAAAAAATAAAAATAAAAATAAAAATAAAAAGTATTTGTTAATAATATTATAAATTTTTTATTTCTTATTTTAAATAATGTTTAAATCTTAATATATATGAATACATATCATTTGAATTTTTTATAATATATATATATTTCTTAACAACTGTTTTATTTAGAGAAATTATTCATATATTTTCTTTCTTTTTAATAATGGTTTATTATTTAATATATTAATGCATAATAAAATCATTTATATAAAAGAATTGTAGAAATGTTATCATTTTATACTTTTTTTGTTTCTACTTTATTTTAATTTAACAAAAAATATTGAAATATACATTAATATAAATAAACATTACATTTTTATAATATTAATGAAAAAAAGTTTATATATACTTTTTTTTTACTATTAATTATTTAAAATATTAATATATTTTATTTCAAAAAATAAATAGTTTATATTATTATAATTAACACTCCTAAATACTTATTTATTTATCAATGTTAGTATTACTACTTTTAGTAATTGATTTTGTTCCTGGTGCTAAATTTCCTGAACTATTATGATATTCTATTATTTTTGCTCTAAGTCTTGATAAATTTGAATCAGACCCAATATTTTTTCCTGAGGTTGATGTAGAGGTTTGAACACTATAAACTCTTTCATCATAATTTGACTCTTTTATATCTGTTTTTGTAATAATTAATATTATTCTAAATCCATATAAAAGTATATAATTTGTAATAACAAAAAGAATAAAAAGTGTAGAATGAATTATAAAATATACTTTATAATTTTGAACATTTACAGAATTAATTATTATCAACAATAATACAAAAAGAATATTAGTATACATAGCTGAAGTAATTGTTACAATACTTTTTTTAGTAGCTATAATATTCCATTCAATAAATAATAAAAATAAAATGCCTAATGTAATTAATCCCTTTTCAATAATGCCAATTAAAATATGTACTTATATCTTTTGGATATACACTAATTACTATTCCAATATTGCAAAGATTAGTTATTAATATTCCAGATGAAATTAAATTTAGATTCAGTTATTTCTCCATATTGTGTTAAAATAGAACCTAAACTTATTAATAATCCAGAGTGAATCATAAACCAAAAATCTTTACTAAAGAATTCGAAATATTCGTGATATTTATTTTTGAAGATAAATACGAATAAACTAATAATTGTGATAGCAATTAATATTCCTAACATAAGTATAAAAAATCCTTCCTTTGATTCTGATGGATCAGCTGAAATAGAATAGATTTTAATAATATTATTAATTTTATATGCTGTTTCTTCTGCAGATACATCTTTATATAAGAAATCAGAAATATATTGTCTAAAATAAAATGATTAACTTTCATAGTCATCTAATGTTGAAATCGGTCTAGGAATAGGTTGAATACTTTTTATTAATTCACAGTTTATTGCTTTACAAACATCTTCATCATTATATAAGCTTACTATTCCTGAAATCTTTTTTTGGACAATCGATAATTTTTTTTGAATATCTTTAGAAGTCAAAAATTCCACAACTTTTGCAGCATTTTTTTGTCTTTCTTCACTTATATATTTATTAATTGCAATATTAACACCACCAACACTAGATCCTGACACTCCTTCTATATTTCCCATTAAAGGTACTACTTCATAGGAAGGATTCCAACCCTGAGTATACCAAAATTTTAAAAATAATGCATTACCTGAAAATACCGCCATTAATGAACCAACACTATTGGCTCTAAAAACATCATCTTAATTTTTGTTATTAATCAATTTAGTATTAAATATATATATATATATATATAATTGGTTGAGCTAATTTTACATAATAAATATTATATAATTATATTTATTAAAAAAAAATTATACTTGATGAAACTTCTTTCATAACTTCTTTAATTTTATTCAATGCATCAATGACTTCTTGACTAGTATAATCAGGAAATGGTGCTTCTTTAGATTTTCTAAATGAGTAAATAAATTCATGAGCAGAACAAAACGATGCTTCATCCTCTTTGTATATGAATAATAATAATAATAATAATAATAAATAAATAAATAATTAATTAATTGATTAATTAGTTAATTAAATAAGAGTATATAATTATTAATTATTAAAATAATTTTTATTCAGTATTTTTCTTATAATTGATTTTTATTCAGTTTACCGGAAAATAATCCATTATATCCAATTAAATCAGTATTTTTTTGTCTTTCTTGTTCCATTATAATTTTTCCTGTTTTTATTAACTCATCCCATGTTTTTGGAATAGTTTGGTTATAAGAATCTAATAATACTTTGTTTATATACATAACATCAAGATCAATACTTACCGGCTTTTATATATATATATTAACATTAGTATCATTTAATAAATAATGTGACATCATTAATATTATGAAAATTTTTTATAAATTATTATTTTATATACTTACTAATCCAACCCATTTATCTTTAAATTTACATATTTCTGGAATATATCCTGAAGAATACATTTCAATATGTTGCTTTGGTAAAAAGTCTTTTAAATTAACAAAATAAGGTGAATATTTCGCATTATACACATTATCATAAAATATTATATCATATTTTGTTGATTCTCTCTTAAGAAGATATTCAATTGTAGTTCCAAAATCAGTTACTGAAGAATTTTCTGGAGTATATATTATTACTTTTAATTCTATATCAATATTATTATTTTTTGCATATTTATTAAATTCTTCAACATATAATGGATATTGTGAATCCCCGCCATATGTTAATGCAACAGAATTTAACTTAATGGCATTACATTTAACTATTATTTTATAATTAAAATTACAAAAAATTTTTAATTTAATAATTCTTTAAAAAAAAAAAAAAAAAAAAAAAAAAAAGAATATAAAAAATAAAATATAGAATACTTAAATATAATTATAAACTATAAAACAATAAAATAATTACATATTGTAACTAAATAAAAAAATATTATTGAAATAAAAATATGTATATTCATTCTGTAAATACTTTAAAAATTTATATATAAAATAAAAAAAAAAAAAAAAGTAATGAAAAAAAAATTTCATTACGATTTATATTCATATGAAAAGATTGTTACAAAAATATAATATTATTTTTAAAAATATAAAAAGATAACTTAAAATCTTAATAAAATTTCATTATTAGTAAAAATATACTTTATATAAGATATATTTTAATATTTTAAAAAGTAATGGAAGAAATTTCAAATTTAAAATATTTTTCCCTTAATTTATAAAAATTTTTAGAATAAGATTATTATAAACCTAAATATTATAAAAACTTTATATATTATATAATAAAAAATTTTAATATATTTGAAAAAAACAAATTAATACAGTAATTCTCTTTGTTGAGATTATTAATCAAGTATAATATGGATATCTTTTATTTATGCTACAATTAACTGTATTATAAATCCCCTTTTTTACTATAAAACAATTTAGATATAATATAGAATTTACAACTTTGATATTTTTTTATCACTGAATATCATCAAAAGTTAAATATTTATTTAATAATAATAACTTATCAAAAGATTAGGATAAACAAATACGGTTTAGAACAAATTATTTATAAATTATAATTAAATATAAAGTAAAAACTATTTTTTTTTAAATATAATTTCGTTTTAACATTTCAAAATAAAAAATTTTCTACATATTATTTATAATAATAAAAAAAAAATATAATATTTATATATCAAAAAAAAAAAAAATTAATAATAATAATAATAATAATAATAATAATAATAATAATAATAATAATAATAATAATAATAATAAAATTGGCAAAAATATTTTATAACATGAAAAAAAAAAAAAACTATAAAAAAACTATATAATAATAAAGAAAAACTATATAAATATTTGAATTTTATAAGATGTTTTATTGCGTTTTTGTTTATAAAATAAAATAAAAAACAATATATAAATTTATATATATTATTAGATTATTTATAAAATCTATTCTAAAATAAAATAAAAAAAAGATAAAATTATTAAATAAATTACATAATCTATATTAAAATCTATTAATTATTCTAATACAATCTCTATTAAAATCTATTATTTTTAGTATAATTTCTATTAAAATCTATTAACTATTTGAGTAGTTTTTAACTAAAATAAAAAAAAAAAAATTAAAAAAGTAATAAAATTTATTACTTATTTCTAATTCTTTTTCTTTATTTACTATTAGCGTTAAATCTGAAAATTAATAATTAATTAAAAAATAATTCTTAATAGTTATATTAATTTATCAAATGTATTTTTATAAAAAAATTTGTGAAATAAAGTCTATAATTGTTTAATATTATTATAAATAATAAAAAAAAAGTATTTATATAAAAAAATAAATTAAAAAAAAAAAAAAAATTATACTACTTATATGGGAAATAAATAGAAAATATATATGTATATACAAAGTATATAAATTGTCCTAATATTAAAAAAAAAAAAAAAACATAATACAAAATTAATGATAAACTGATTATTATTATTATTATTATTATTATTATTATTATTATTATTATTATTACTATTGTCTTATTTAAATTTATTAAAATATTATAAAGTAATATAATGATAATCATTTTGAACTATTATTACTTTTGTTATTTTCTTTTATTATACGTTATAATGATTATTTGTTTTGATTTAATTTTTTATTTTTTTTTTATTATTTTTTATTTTTTTTTATGTTTGCTTTATTTATTATTTTATATTAACATTATTAATATATTTTTATATATAACTTTTAATTTTATATTATATATATAAATATATAATTTTTTATTTCTTTAATTTTGATAATATTTTAACTATTATTTTTATTTTTTTTTACTATTATTATTGCTATTATTTATTATTTTTTATTTATTATTATTATTATTATTATTATTATTATTTCTTTTTTTTTTTTTTCTTTTTAATTTTTATTTCAATTTATATTTTTCTGATATAATTTAATTATTTTATATTTAAAAGTTGTTTTTTATTTATTGGTTTGATATTTTTTTTTATAATTATTCCTCTTTGAATTTATTTTTGATTAATATAATATGTCAATTATTTTCTTTTTTTTTTTTTTTTTCTTTTTTTTTCTTTAATTTTTGTTTTAACTATATAAGGCATGACTGAATAGAAAACAAAAAAAATTTTTTTACTACTAAAACTTTCTCTAATTATTATATTAAGTTTATTCTATAACATTAATAATATTATAATACTTGAATTAATAATTCTATTATTATATTATTATTAATTTTTATAAATTATTATTTTTTTTTTAATCACTTAGTTTATTATTATCAAAATTAATGGATTCTATTTATATTGATATTACTTTTGTATTCAATATTTCTTTTTTTCAGTATCAACAATTATTGGTGATTGATTTGTTAAATTACTTATAATTTTTTCTTTGAAACTTTTAAAAACTTCATTAAAGTGCATTACCGTAACTGGTTCTGGTCTTTTAAACCAAAAGTTATTAAATTCAGTAAATAAATAACCTTTTTTTATATATAAATTTTAAAAAATAAACATTATTAATAATAATATTATATAAATATATATTATATTACAAAAAAAAAATAAAAGAATATTATATATATATTTAATATTATAATAATATATTTATAATATATTTTACATACAATAAAATTCATTAAAAGATTCAATTGAAGCTTCATGACTAATTAAATAATATTGTAAATGTCTTTCTCGAAGTAAATCTAATTCAAGAGCTGTTAAATTAATACCAGTAATAGCGAATGAATACCATGAATATTTATGATGTGAACAACTTAATATATGTTTTGCTGTATCATTAAAGTTTTGAGCAAAATATATTAATTGTTCAAGACCAAGAATACCTTTTTAATTTAAATTGAAAAAAAAAAAAAAATAAATAAATATAAATATAAAAGAAATGAAATAAAATAATATAAAATTATAAATAAGCAAATAAATGAATATATTAACTTCATTAATATTTAAAATTTTTAAACGAATCTTTATTTATTCAATATTTACCCATTCCTCTGAAATCAGTAGCAGGGTCCACACCTTGAAAACCAATAGTTTGCCATTGTTCTGATTTTCTCGAATTTAACTTTTCATCACCTTTCAATAAAGTCCATAACTATTTAAAAAAAAAAAAAAAGTAAATAAATAAATTAAATTTCTTTTTTATTTTTTATTTTTCTTTTATTTATTTATTTATTAACTTTATTTATTATTGATTATTTTCAATACTTACTTCCATTAATTTATCTTCATGTTCTTGATTATTAGAATCATATGCAATATTTGCCTTTTTTGTTAATATATCTTGTAATTCATAAGTTTCTTTTAATCTTAATATACATTTCATTAACACTTTTGCTTCTGCACTATATATAATATATTATATACAATAACAATAATAATAAAATAAATCAATTATTTATATCAATTAAATAATTTATAAATTTAAAAACAAGACTTAATTCAAATATATACATACGTTTTTTCTGTATTATTATCATAAAATTTCTTTTTTCTTAATATTTGTTCATAAGCTTCTTCTAATTGTTCTTTAGTACCATTTAATAATTTCATTCTTTCAGTTTTTAATTTATCAGAATAGAATAAAATTTGATCTATCCTGTATGTTATTTTAGTTTCTCTTAATTTTTCATTTTGACATATCCGTAATAATTCACTTGAATTTGATAATTTTCCTAAGACATATTTTATAATTTTATATACTTTTAATATAAAAGAAGAAGAGTAGACATATTTATCCAATATAATATCTTCCGTAATATTATTCATTTTTATTTTTATTTTATATAGATAATAATGATTATGATTATTAAATTAAAATAGATATAATAATATTTATATATAGATAATTTATAAAAGTAATTATAAAATGATAATATTTTTTTTTCTTTTTATTTTTATATTAAAAGAAAAAAAAAAAAACTATTTGGTTAAAATTATATTGAATTCTATTTATAATATTGTTTTCTTCGCTTTGCTTTAATATAAAAAAATAATAATAATAAAATATTTTAATATTTATGAAATGTATATAAAATAATTTACAAAGACTCAATATTAAATAATTTAATGTTTAAAATATATATAAAATGTTTTGTGTAAGTTTTTTTCTGGAATAATTATAATTAATATTATTTTAATAAAGATAAATAAATGTTTGTTCTTTTGACTTTATAATTATCTTTAATGTTTCTTAATATATTTCAAATAAATATTTTATAAATTCTTTATTCTATCTTCTTTTTATATTTATTTTATAAATCACAAAATATCATTTTCGATAGATATAAATTATAAATAAAAATGCTTTAATATATATAGTTTTGATTTGTGAAGAAAAAAAAAAAAAAAAGAAGAGAAAAGAAAATATATATTATTTTTTGTAAAAACGTTTTTATTGTTATAATATTTTTAATGTATTATCAAATAAAAATTTTTAATTTATTTATTTTCTGTTTGATTTTATATGTTTATTTATGTAATCATTTATTCATTCAGTCATTTATTTATTTATTTATTTATTAGTCATTTATATATTTATTTATTAGTATTACATTTTACATTACGATAATGTTTTTGTAACTATTGTATTGTATTTGAATTTATATATTATTTAAGATTTATGAACAATATATCATTGAAATTTTATATTAATATTAATATATAATTATTAAATTTAATCTTTCCTATATAGTATATTAATATATAATATATTAATATTAATTAATATATATATTAATATATACATATAAAGTTTCTTTTATTATAGTTATCATAAATAATTTTAATAAAGATTGCCAATATTTCAATATTATTCAAATATTTAAATATTGTAACAAATATTATAAATATTTATTTATTTATTTATTTATTTATTAATATTTATAAGTTTCAACATATAAAATTAATAGTTTTTTTTTTATAATTAAAATAAAAAATAAATTACTATATAAAATTAATAATACATTCTTTTTATAATCAAAATAAAAAAATAAAAAAATAAATTACTATTATTTCTTTATTATAGTTGTATAAAAAATACATTTAAATAAAAAATAAATTACTTTTTGAATTGTTTTAACGTATTTGTTTTACCGTATTTTTATACATTGTTATATAATTTGTATTTATATTTATGTAATAAAAGCATTAATATATATAATATTAATAATAGTTACATCATTTATATAATATATTATATTTAATAATATAATTATTAATATTACTTTAAAAAAAAAAAAAAAAAAAAAGATATATATGAATAAAAACAATATTTATTATATAAAATAACCTAATTAGGATGATTATTCTTTTTTTATCAATTAATTTTTTTTTCAAAACACAATAAATCGTAATAGAGTGTAATTATTTTTACACATAATATTAAATTATACTACAAAAAAGTATTATTATGATTAAAACCCCATTTACATAGAAAATGTAGATGTTTTATTAATATGTTTGTAATTGTATATAATTATTATTTACAAATGTAGAAATGTATCTTGATTATTTTATATATTTATGTAACAAAAAAAGGTTTTATATACAGAAAATATTCTTATACATTAATTAATTATATATATATATATAATTAATTAATGTATAAGAATATTTTCATCAATAATTTATTAACTTTATACAGTTTAATATAGGTTTAACATAATTAATTAATAATAAAATACTGAAAAATATTTATTCTTCTCTATGCTAATTACATATTGATTAATAATTAATAAAAACATATTTGCTAATAAATTTTTATTAATTATATAATAAATATAATAATACATATTCTGATAATGTTTTTACGCTCCTAAAAAAGTTAATAAAAAATTTACCTTTGATTGTAGAGAAAATTATTTTTATATTAATGGGATTTAAAAATTTCTTTCTCTTATCTATTAATAAAAATTGCGTTATTATTAATAATACAAATATATTATTTTTTAGAATAAATATAAAAAAATAAAGAATATTACCAATTATAATAATTCGTATTATTGTTTTAATTGAAATATTATAATAAAATTATAATATAAAAATCTATTTCAATAATATGTTAATATCTTTTTATGTACATATTTAGTACATATTTGTATACATTTTAATACATTATTAAATATTAAAATTATATAACAATTATAATTATATAAAAAAATTATATATAATTATATAATTATATATAATATATATACAATTAGTTGTTGACTTTATTAATATTTTTATTAATATATTTTTTGAGGTATAACACTTTTAAGGTTCAGAAAATTTTTAAATAAGGAAAGAATTTTGTTTTAATAAAATTTATTATATTTATTAATTATTTATTATATTTTTGAACTTAATTTTTTTTTGTCTACATTTTATATTAGATATTTTTAATTCTTTTTATACTTTTAAAATTATAATTATTTAATATTTGTATAATTATTTCTTTACCTTATTTTTAAGGAGAAAAATAAGGAGTTTATAATTATAACTAATATAAATAATTAATCACTATTTTCTATATTTTACCTAATGTTATAAAACTATAATTAATGTAAATAATACATTAATTTATGTATATAATAAAATAATTTTATAGATTTTATGTTCTTATATTATTAATTAATTTCTTAATAAATTTATGTATTGTAATAAAATTTAATACGTATTAAATTATTATATAATTTACATTATATAATAATTTATTGTGGCGCATTATTTACTAATAATTTTAAATTTATGTTTATTTTACTTCATTTTATTATAATTATAATAATTAATTATCATAAAAATATAACTCTTATAATTATTTTTTGTTTTTAATAATTTAACTGGTCAAATATAAACTAAAATCATGTAAAAAACAATATTTTTTATTTTTTGAACAACATATATAAATTGGAGAAATTAATTTTTTGAAATATAGTAGGATAAATATTAATATATTTTTAAAACATAAAGAAAATGTTAAAATATTGATATATAATATTAATTTAATGTTTATATAATAATATATAAATAAATTATTTTAAATGGTGTCATTATATAATATATATATAGTTTTATGGTATCAGATGTTAAAATATTCATAATTTATATTATCATTTAAATGATATTAAAATTATTCTTTTTTTAATAAATTTATAATAATAATTACTCCTCAATCTTAATTGTCCATTTTTAATAATTTTCATGAAATGTTTCTTTGTATTAATTAATTTTTTTTTTTCTTCAAATTGTTAGAATTGATATCAGGTGAATATATATAATTTATTCTTTCCTTTGATAATGGTTCATGATCGTCGGTTAAGTGCCATTGTTAATTCAGTTGTTTAGGTTGAAAAATACCATATATTACCCTTACATAGAGGAAACACTCGTTTAATAGAATAATAATAAAGCAGATAAACATTTAACATATTTATGATATTTTTCATGTGTATAAATTACATGATGAATCTATAAAATATATAGATGTTTTTTTTTATTTATTATTTATTTATCCTTATAATACAAAAATCAACTAATCAAATGTAATATAATATAATTTGAAGCCTTTATAAATTAATCTGCTTAGCATTCAATAACATAAAATAGTAAAAAAGGAAAATATATAAATAATAAAAATAATAAAAGACGTCCGTATAAAATAATTAGATTTAATTATCTATATATTATATATAAATAATTTTTTCTTAGAGTATATTATTATTATATAATATTTTTATATTATTGTTATCATTATTTTTCATTTTTCTGTTATTCAAATTTATTTATTTATTTTCTATTTATTTATTTATTTATTTATATATTAATTTAAATATTTATTTATTTATTTATTTATTTATTTTTTATTTATTTTTTTATTTATATATTTATTTATTTATCTATTTATTTATCTATTTATTTATCTATTTATTTATTTATTTATTTATTTATTTATTTTTTTATTTATATATTTATTTATTTATTTATTTATTTATTTATTTATTTATTTATTTATTTATTTATTTATTTATTTATTAAAACATATGGTATAAATTATAAAAAAAAAGTTTTGGTTTTTCTATATTCCTAATTAACAGAATAAATTAATAAATTAAGTTTTATTATTACACTTTTTTTTTTTAGTTTATTTCTTTTCAATAAAATTCTTTTCAATAAAATTTGTTAAATTATTGTTAAATGTTGTTAATTTGACGTAATTTTTAACCAATTAAATTAAATTCATTTTGATAAGTTTAAATAAAATAATCTATTTTTTTTAAAAAAATAATTTTAATTTATTAAACAAAAAAGTAATTTATTATTAAATAACTATGTAGAAAAATGTTTGTCTTATATATAAGTAAAAGAAATTCATTACTCATAAATTAATTCTTTTTGTTTTATTTCAAAATCTTTTTAATAAATAGATTTAATTTTATTTTTTTTTACCCTTAAATTAAAATATATGAATTTTTTTTGAAAATAAGTTTAATATGTTAAGATTAATAAAAATAAAAACAAAAAACTATATATTATATCTATAAAAAAAATTAATAAATATATAATAATATATACCAGTATACCAATATATTAATATATAATAATTTATATATTATATTTTTTTATTTTATTTAATTTAATTTAATTTTGTTTTATTTTCATTAAAAATAAATAAAATATCATAATGGATAATAATAATTCTGATAATAATTCTGATGATAATAATTATATACTACCAAATAATAATGGTAATAGTAAGCAGCATGAACAAATTATGAATTATCTAAATAAAACTTCAGAGTATTATAACACCAATGATAATAACGCACATTCAGTAAATACTACAAACTCAACTCCTATGGATACCAATTCATATCAAAATAATAATAATTCTGTAAATAATAATTCCATTTATTTAGCTTCTAATAATATAGAGGATCATGAACTTGATTTATGGTTAAGAGAATTTACAATGGATAATTTTCCATTGAATAGAAATAAAATACCAAATGATAATAGTAACAATAATAATAATAACCAATCCATAAATAATAATAGAAATGAAGATGAAAATAATTTAATAGAAAGTCAATATAATTCATCTAATATTCAAAATATAAATCATAATTCAGAGTTTATTGAAACAGCCGCACAAGATAAATATTTAAAAATTAGAAAATTGAAAAATGTAGCAATAGAAGATAGAGCCAAGAAAAATGGAGAAATGGATAATTATTCACCAAATTTATCGTTGTTACCGCAATTTAATATTGTTAATAATACTAATACCAATGACTATAATAGTAATAATAATAATAATAATAAATCATATTTAAATGAAGCTTCTACTTCTATGGATATATATAAAACCAATTCCGCATATACGTATCATGAAGGATATAAATCAATTTCTCAATTACCGCATTATTTAATTAATGAAAGATTGAATGAAAATCGTCAATCCCAACAATATTCAAATAACTCATATAACTCCAATGAATTTGTAATAAATAAAAAAGATAATATATTTGACGTTTTGAATATGGTTAATTCTCCTGTTGAAAAAGATTTACCATTTCTAACAAATAGCAGCAATTCAATAGCAAATAGTCCAGAACTTGATAATAAAATAAGTAGTGGAAAAGGTAAAGAACTATCTGTTGAAGAAAAGTTGAATGATAAAAGAAAAAGGTAAATTATTATTATAATTATTATTATAATTATAATTATTATT
>MCFG01000166.1:0-27500 GCA_002104895.1 Anaeromyces robustus | reverse complement strand
AATTTATATTTCTCTTTCTTTTTCTTTATTTATTTATTAAACAAATAAATATTTTTGTTTTATTATAAAAATAAAAAAATGTCACATTTTAATATATTTTGTAATGGCATTTAGAGTATCTATTTATTAATATACATTACATTAAAATGTTTTTTTTTATATAGTTGAACTCAACATCAACAAAGTATGAAATGTAATAATTTGAATGATTAATTATATGGATAAATAGCATATATTTAATTAATAATAATCTTAATATATATAGATTTAAATAATGATTTATAAAGAATTAATAATTTTATTCAAACTTGTCATTTTGAATAATAAATCAAATTAATTATATTGTGTTCAAATTAAATTAAAAATTTAATTTTATTTTTTTAGATATTAAATATTGAAGGTTACACAAAAATAATATATAATTATTATATTATTATATATAAAATACTGAAATATTATTATATTATATTATTAATAATTCTTTTATATTTTAAGATATACAACATGAATAAACTTTTTTTTGAAATGAATTTTTTTATTTATACATATAGATTTATGGCATCTATATGTATAAATAAAAACTATCTGAATTATAAATACTTTTTTTAATAACTAATAAAAATAATACAATAATACTATTCTTTTTTTATAACTTTATAACTAAAACTGTTGAATTATTAATAATACAAAATTTGCTTCATGAATAATTTGTTCATATTTCTTTTTATTAATTTATGTATTTATATTGAAAAAAAAATTTTTTTTCTTTTTTGAAAAATGAGTCAAATATTAAATAATAATATTATAATATATTATTATATTAATAATGTATAATAAATCAATATAAAAAAATTTTAATTTATTTAAAAGAGAAGATTATATATATATTATATATATAAGGGAAAATTAAAATTTCAAATTATAATACTATTAGTATAATCACACTTTATTATATATTATTATATTATTATATTATATTAGCTTTATTATATAAAAAATATACATATATATGATAAACTTTATTTGCTATATTTTTTTTGATTGTGTTTTTTATTTAATAATAATATAAAAATTATTTTAATTAAAGTTTTTATTTATACAAATAAAATTAATCGTTATTAAAGTTTTAATATTAACTTTTTTTAAATAAAAAAAAAAGAAAATATAATTTATTTTTCCTTTTTTTCCACTTATATAAAGAACATTTTTATTTTTTTTATTATCTGTTTTTTATTTTTTTTTTTTTTAAAAAATATAATCTTTTTTTTCTTTTTATATTCCTAAATTCTTTTTTTCATTTGTATAAAGGTTCTTTTTAAATAAATAAAAAGAATAAAAAAAGATGAATGCAATAAAATATTTATTATTAATAGGTATTACTTTAATATCTATTGTAAGCGCTAAAGTAAATTTAACTGAAAACAATACTTCCTATATATTATCAAATGGGTAAAATGGATATTCATATAAATAAAAAAAACATTCAAATTAAGATTTATAATTAATTAGAAAAATTAATAAATTTTAATATTTTAATTAAATTAATAGATTAGCAACTTTTACAATTGCTAAAAGTTCTGGTTTTATTACTTCTATGAAGTATAAAAACAATTCTCAAGAATTCTTAAACAGATCTTATATTGATGCTAATGGAGGAAAAGTTTATTGTATGTGATAATGATATATATGTTGTGTTAAATTTTAATAAAATTTTATTTAAGCAGATTTTAAAAAATAATTATATAACTATATAACTATATTAACAATATATGTTATTATAATCATTGATACTTAAATTACTAAATAACTATATTGACGATATATTGATATTTAAATTACTAAATAACTATATTGACAATATATTGATATTTAAATTACTAAATAACTATATTGACATATTGACAATATATTGATATTTAAATTACTAAATAACTATATTGACAATATATTGATATTTAAATTACTAAATAACTATATTGACATATTGACAATATATTGATATTTAAATTACTAAATAACTATATTGACAATATATTGATATTTAAATTACTAAATAACTATATTGACAATATATTGATATTTAAATTACTAAATAACTATATTGACAATATATTGATATTTAAATTACTAAATAACTATTAACAATATATTGATATTTAAATTACTAAATAACTATTAACAATATATTATTATTGTTATTTATATTTAATTAAATATATAAATGTATAAAAACATTAAATAAAGTCTCTGTTACTAGTTCTTCAGTAGTTATAAGAACTGATGATTTAGTTGAAATTGTATTTTATGATGACTATTCCAAGCATGTAGGCACTGGTTTTGCTATTGATTGGTATTAAAAATATATTTTTATATTATAAATTAACATATAAATAATCTAATAACTAAAAGTTTACTTTTAATAATTTATATAACATAATTACTTATATATTTTTATATTTATTTTTTTATTTTTGAAAATTAAATATATACTTATAATAATAAAAAAGGGAAGTCAGATATACTATGAGATCTGGTGTTTCCGGTCTTTATTTCTCTTTAACACAAGCTCATAAATCTAATTACGAAGAAGCTCAATGTTCTGAATTAAGACTTGTTATGCGTTTAAAGAGTGATGTTTTCAATTGGTTACAAGTTGATGATTTCACTAAGAGAGTTATGCCAACTGCTGCTCAACAAAACAAATGTACTACTCTTTCTCCACAAGAAGCTTGTCAATTAGAAACAGGAGAAGTTATTCATAAATATGATTGGTCTAGTAAGTTTTTTTTATTTCTTATAAAATATTCTATTTATCTTTTGTTTTTAATTCATTATTATATATAAATCTCAAAATAATTTATATAAATATATAAATAATTATTAATACGATAAATAAAAATTTTTTTTATACTTTTCTTTATATTATATTTTTAATATATATTATTGTTTTTAATAATTATTAGTTGATGTTCTTGAACATAAGGTTCATGGTTTTGCCAGTATCAGTAAAAATCTTGGTTCTTGGTTTGTTATGCCAAGTATGGAATGGAAAAATGGTGGTGCCGTTAACAGAGATCTTGCTTGTCACCAAGTAAGAAAAAAAGAAAAGAAAAATTTTATAAAAATGTTAAAAATATTAAATTTATATTTTATTTTATTTTATTTTATTTTATTTTATTTTATTTTATTTTATTTTATTTTATTTTATTTTATTTTTAATTTTAATTTTAATGTTATTTTAATTTTAATGCTATATATATATATATAATCATAATATTAATCATGACTTTGAATTATATTTATATAGGGTGGTGCTGATTCTCTTCAAATTTTATACCTTAGAGGTTCTCATTATGGTGCTGGTGATGCTATATTAAAGAGAGGTGAAGTTTGGTCTAAAATGCATGGTCCAATTCTTATTTACTTAAATGAAGGTTCTGATGTTAATGCTATTTGGGATGATGCTAATCGTCAAGCTGATGCTGAAAAACAATTATGGCCATATGATTTTGTTAACCATCAAAGTTATGTTCCAAAAGCTAAACGTGGTTCCGTATCTGGTAAATTAGTTATTAAAGATCCATTATATGGTAGTCTTAAAATTTCTGATGCAACAGTTACTTTAGTTCAACCAGAAAGTAGTACAGAACCAATTCATCCACAACAATGGCATAAAATGTCTCACTGGGTTACTCATGTCACTGGTGATTTCAAAATTGAAAATGTAGTACCAGGTACTTATCAACTTAGAGCTTGGTCTAAAGGTATTGTTGGAGAATTTTATACTACTAATACCATCACAGTAACTAGTGGACAAGAAACAAAACTTGGTGAAGTTAAATTTAATGCTCCACGTATTGGTCCAACTATTTTTGAAGTTGGTGTACCTGATCGTACTGCTGAAGAATATTTACATGGTGATCATTTCAATCAATGGGGTCTTTACAATAAGTTTGCAGAAGAATTCCCTAACAGTGTTAACTTCTATATTGGTAAATCTGACTGGCAATTTGATTGGAATTATTGTCAAGTTTCCATTCCAGGAGGTGCTAATGGTAATTACAAAGCTTGTGAACCATGGAAAATTCACTTTAATATTAATAAAGTTCCATCTGGAAACATTCTTCTTAGAGTTTCAATTGCTGCCTCATCTTCAACTGCATTATCTGTTTCTGTTAATGGAAGAAATCAATCTTCTGAAGTTAAAGATCTTATTGATGATGCTTGTATTCGTCGTGATGGTATTCGTGGTATTTGGAGTATGAAAGAATTTACTTTCCCAGCTAGTCTATTAAAACAAGGTGAAAACTATGTTTCCCTTCATACTCGTGCCATTGGTGGTTATTTAACTTATTATAGATTTGATGGTATTATGTATGATCACATTAGATTAGAAACCTCTGATTCTTCCTATCCAGGTGTTGCCATTCCACCAGCTGCTGGTTCTGATCCAAGTCCATCTACTACTGTCAATCCTAATCCAACTTCTGGTAGTTGTTGGAGTCAAAGATTAGGTTTCCCATGTTGTAATGGATGTGATGTTGCCTATACGGATAGTGATGGTGATTGGGGACTTGAAAATAATAATTGGTGTGGTATAGATAAGAGTAAATGTTCTTCTTCATCATGTTGGGCTGAAGCTCAAGGTTATCAATGTTGTAAGAATATTTGTGATGTTGTTTACACCGATGATTCTGGTTCATGGGGTTTAGAAAACAATGACTGGTGTGGTATTCCAAATACTTGTAATAATAATTCAGATCAATGTTTCTCTCAATCATTAGGTTTCCCATGTTGTAATAATTGTAATGTTGTTTACACGGATGAAAGTGGATCATGGGGTGTTGAAAATAATGATTGGTGTGGTATTAAAAGCTCTTGTTAATTAGTTGAATTTAATTAAAAAAAAAAGAAAGAAAGAGTATAATGACTCTATTAAAATTTAATTAAAATAAAAAGAAAAAAAAGAAATATATATATATATTAAAAAAAAAAAAAAAATTAATTTAAATATTTTAACATTAATTTTTTTTTTAAAAATTAATTCTATTAGAATATTTGAAGATAAATTTATTTTGATAATAAATTATAAGTTATATATATATGTATATATATTTATAAATAGTATAAAAAAAATTATAAATTTAGTTTTGATAACTAATTATAATTGATAAGCAAATACAAATGAACAAAAATCACAAAAAAAAAAAAAAAAAAAAAAAAAAAAAAAAAAAAAAAAAACTGTATATATATATAAAAAAAAAGTTTTTTTTTTTTTTTGATTTATAAAAATAGTAAATATAATTCTTTATTTTATTTCTTTTTACTTTTGATACTTGTTATATTGTTGTAAAAAAAAATACAATTAAAATAAATAAAATAAAATTAAAATACAATTTAATAAAATAAAAATATAAATAAATAAATAAATAAATAAATAAATAAAAGTAATTAAAAGTTAAAAAAAAAAAAAAAATTAATAAATAAATCTATTTTAAATCTATTTTAAATATATGTTAATTAATAAGTAATTAAACAATTATATACATACATATATATAAATATAAATATAACTGTTAACTATAAATAATATTTTTTTCTAATTTTTCCACTTTATACATACAACTGAATTATTATTTCAATAATAATATTAAAATTGATAAATACTTCTGATTTCAAGGGAATTTGTTTTTTTTTTCTAATGATGATATTATCCAACTTTTTTTTTTTATTTTAGGAAAATATATAAAATAAAAAAAAAAAGATTGATACATTTTTCCTATTTTAGACATTATTAAATCTTGAGAGATCAAAATATTTTATCATAATAAATTAATTATATTTATTAATTTATTAATTATTAAACTATTAACTACTACTACTAATATTAATTATTAACTATTATTATTAACTATTATTATTAACTATTATTATTATTATTATTATTATTATTATTATTATTATTAACTATTATTATTAACTATTATTATTATTATTATTATTATTATTATTATTATTATTATTATTATTATTATTATTATTATTATTATTATTATTATTATACAATATTAATAAACCGAAATTTAAATATTTTTAATAATTGTATTGTTTTTTTATGAAAATTTATTGTTTCTATTAATATTGTTATAATTAACTATCATTATCCTATACATTTTATTATTTATAATTATACTATTTATTATTCATAATTTTATTATTCATAATTTTATTATTCATAATTTTATTATTTATTTATTTATTTATTTATTTATTTATTTATTTATTTATTTATTTATTTATTATTGTTATTCATAAATATAAATATAAAATTATTATCATATTTTTAAAAAAAAGATACAATAATTAAAATATTTAAATAAACAATTTTTATTTCATGAATTCAAATAATTATATATGTAATTCCAATGGATATAATAAAATGTTTTATTATATGTTTTATTATTAATGAATCAATTTTTATTGGATGTAGAAAAAGAAATTATTACAATTTTATTCAAATTGATTCAAAAAGTACCAAACACAAATAATTCGTAAAAAACTATTACAAAAGAAAAATGTAAACACACACACACACACAAAATGAAAAAAATGAAAAAAAAAAAAAAAAAAAAAAAAAAAAAAAAAAAAAAAAACAATATTATTATTACATTATGAAAATATTAAAGCATAGATAAAAAATTTTTATGAGATAAATGTTTAAAAATTTAAACAGAAGATTATTATTTTTAATTATTATAATAAAAAATTACAATTTTCTATTCAAAATCTCAAATTTTATTTTATTATATTAAAAAATAATTGAAAGGAGATTAATGAAATATTATAAATATAAAATACTTCTTTTTTTTTTATAATTCTTTATGTATACATAAAAATAAAAATTATAAAAAAAACAAATGTATTATAATTATTAATCAATATTTATATAATGACAGGATTATGATTATGTTAAAGGATTATCATATGATGGAATATAATAATAATAGTTAAAATCTAATTGTTATTTTATAATATTAAAAATAATAATTTTTATGTTTAACTATCAACAATATAAACAATATTTTAATTATAAGTTTTCATTTAAAATAAGGGTGTAAATTTTTAACCATAGAATCATCCTTATTTATTTTTACGGTAATTCTTAATCAATTTATTAATAGTTATTATTCTTTATTCTATAAGAATTTTTATGCATATGATTAGTTATCAATATTTATATTCTTTTTTCCCCATATTTGAAAATATATAATTTTAAAAATTACATAAATTTAAAACTTTAATTTATATATATATATTTTTATGTTAAATTTAAATATAAATAAATATTTATGTTAAATTTAAATTTACGCGTTTATTTATTTATTTATTTATTTATTTATTTATCTATTTATTTATTTATTTATTATTTAATTATTAATATAATTTTTTTATTTATTTATTTTTTTTATTTTAAAGCATAATCTATATATGAATAAAAGATTTTAGAATAATTTTTTTATTCTTAAATAAGAATTCCTAATCCAATCATGATGGTATATCTCGTGTAACTTTAACAATGTGTATCATAACCACTTTTAACCTGTTTATGGCGTAAAATAATAATATTAAGTTTTTAAGTTAAGAATTGACACTTGTGTTACTAAATTAGTATTTTTAATTAATAATTTAATTAAAATTAATTAATTAACTTTAATATTATTAATCTTATTTTATATTATAATTGAATATTAATATATTATGTATATATTATATATATTGTGAATATATATTACAAATATATTACAATTATATTATAAATGTATTAGAATATATTAATCAATATATTAAAATTATTTATTAAAATGTTTAATAATTAGTATTCTTTTTCCATCTTTCTATCAATTCTATTTAAAAATGTTTTAAAAATAAAAGAATAAGCTTAATCTTATTATTATTTATTATTATGTTATTATTTATTATTATTATTATTATTATTATATTATTAATTATTATTATTATTAATAAAAAATAGTTTAGTAATTAAGAAAAACTTGTTTTTTATATATATTTTATAATATTTTATATATTTATTACATTTTTTATTATTATTATTATTATATTCTAAATATTTGTACATTTTCTTTTTCTTTTTTTTTTTTATTATATTTTTTTTTTTGCATATAATATATTATATATAATACATATAATATGTGATTTTTAATTTATCCTTTTTTTCAATATATAAAATATAATGTTTTTTTAAATTAATTTTAATTAATTATTTATTTATTTGTTTATTTTTTTATTTATTTACTTTTTTTTTTTGCTTTTTCTCTTTTAAAAAAGAAGATTTATAATTAAAGTTTTTTTTTTTCTTTTTTTTACCTTAATAATATTAAAAAAAAAAAAAATAAGAATAATAAAAAAGAGATTTTATAAATATGGAATTATCTAATGTTAAACTATAGAGATTAAATGATTAATCTAATCTTTATATTTTATATTTAATATTTCAATATTTATTAAATAACTCTTATTACAATTCATTAAAGAATTATTTTAAGAGTTTTATTTTTTATGATTTTCTTTTTTATTTTCTAATATTTATTAAAAAAAAAAAATAATAAAAAAAAAGGGATTTAACTTAAAAAATAAAAATCTTCTGAAATATTTTTTTATAAAAAGAAATATGAATTCATATCATAAATAAAAATTAAAGATAATAATATATATAAAAATATTGATAAATAAATTAAAAATGAATAAACAAAAAAAATAAAAATAAACAATTATAATAATATACAAAATAAAAAATAGTAACAATTCCATTGGCAATAAAAAGCAATAATATTACAAATAAAAATATAATAATTAATAAAATAATCAAAAATCTAAATCATTAAATTAATAAAAAAATTATTCATAATAAAAAATTAAATTAATAATTTAATAATAAATCAAAAAAATAAATAAATTAATAAATTAATAAAAAGTAGTAATTTTAATTAATTTAACCAATAATTAATTATTTAACTAATAAAAACATATAATTATTTTAATACATTAATTATTTTTTATTTTTATTTTTTTTAAAAAAAATAATAAAAATAAAAATATATATATTTATCGAACCAATTTATTACGTTTTCTTTCATACTTAATTTAATATAATAACCAATTAATATATTATAATATAAATAAAATTATGTATTAATATTAACATAATAAAAAAATGTCAATAATTCTAGCAATATTATTATTTTTAGTGCAAATTTGTTTTTGCTTTGAAATAGATTTTGTTGATGTTCCTAATGTAGTCGAATTGGGTAAACCTTTAGATATCAAATGGAATGTTTCAAATGATTATAAAAATTATAATTTTACCATTAATATGCTATTTTACCATGCTTCTAATGGGATAACTTTTAATATAACTACTATTCAAAGCAATGAACTATTTTATCCAAATAATACAAATACAAATACACATTTTGAAAATACAATTCATACTTCTATAATTAAAAGATCAAAAGATGATGATAGTACTCTAGATGAAAATATTTCGACTCAAAATAGTACAGAAGCGATAAATACAGTTGATATTTATAAAACAGTAATATTAAAATTTTATTATTATAAATATTATTATAAATTTTATTAAATTATTATTATTGTATAATTATTAATTTTCTAATTATTATTATTATTATTATTATTATTATTATTATTATTATTATGAATTAGACTATTCAAATTGAAAATAAACAGTGTAATTTCCGTAATACACCATTAGATGGATGGACTTTAAAGGCAGATGTTCATGGTATGAACACAGAAACCAAGGAAAAGTTTAATTCAAATTATTCTTCAGAAAAAATAAAAAGACAATTAGATTGTAACGATCCATGTATAGAAAATGATTGTAAACCAAAAGTTGAAGAAAAAAATAGAGAAGTTGGAAGTAATATAAATGGGAAAAAAGCAGAAGAAAAAGATAAGTCAAAATTACCATTATCTTATATAATTGGTTTTTCATCTTTACTATTGATATCATTCTTGGTATTTGCTGTTTTAATTTATGAAAAGAAATTTAAGAAAAAGGAAGATGATCCTATTCCAATATTTTCAGTTGAAGATTCATCTTATTGCTATGATATGAATAATCATTCACCTATTTTAGGTAATGTATCTTATCAATCCAATATATTAGATAAATCTTTATTAGGTGTTAATAGAGGTATTGATAGAAATAATAGATTAACTGCATCCCCAAAAATGATGGATCAAGCACATTTATCTGTTCAATTACACCCAATTAATAATGTCAGTGATTATTATAGTCATAGTAGTCAGCATAGTAGTAAAACTAAAATTTCAGATAATTCATATAATAAAAATCCACAAGAGTTACATAAACCTGAAAGCAATGTTAATTATAATATACCATCAAATATATCAAGTCCAGAATCACCTAATATGACAGCATTATCTCCTATTTCAATGGCATCAACAATACCATTTATACCATCACCAAAACCTGTAAAGAAAATGTCTAGTCGCTATGAAAATAATCATGTAAATTTAAATTTAAATTTAAAATACATATATATATATATATATTTATATATTTTTAATTTATATTATATTTTTTTATTTTATTGAATATAATAATAACTTAATATAAAAAATCTAATATTATAATTTTATAATTTTTCTAAATTCAATAAATAGATTAAACATCCATATATTTATTCGGAATCACCAATTGTTATAGATAAGAAACCTAATAATTCATTTTTATTCCAAGAATCACCTAGACTTTCTGAAACAAAATCAAGAATATCTGACAAACATTCTTTTACTTCTAATCATACAGAGAATGAAGATGAAGCAAAAGTATTATCTTCAAAACATTATGTTTTATCAGATTTTGAAGGTGATTATGATAAAGAAGAACTTGTTTTACATTATGGTGATATAGTATCCGTTATTAATATATTACCAGATGGTTGGGCATATGGTGAATTATTAATGAAATATAATTCTTATGATATAAATAATAATAATGCTAACAACATGAAAAAATCCCAAACTAAGTATAGAAAATTTGGTTACTATCCTATTAGATGTCTTTCTCATGAAGAAGAAAGTGATGAATCTAATTCACCACCAAAAAAAATGGCAGAAGAAGAAAATCAAAATGATTTAAAAAAAATTGATGCTTCATCTGTTCCAAAACCAATAAATAATATGGATAATCAAGATAAAAAAGATAGTCATCACACTAAGACAAATAGTAAGTTTTTTTTTTTTATTTTTATTTTTTTTTTTTATAATTTTTTTATTTACTATTCTTATTATTTATAATAAACAATTTTTTTATTAATTCTTTTATATATATATATATATATAAATATACATATTTTTTTTATATATCAAATAACAATATATTGAAAAAAAGGTAATTCTTCAGCATTCAAATCTAATATAGAGACAAAAGATAAATTAGTAAATAATAAAAGAAAAAGTTTTAATAAGAGAACTTCATTTTTAAAACTTTTTAAAAGAAAATCAAATGATATAAATATACCAAATAAAGATACACTTCTTTGTTATAATGAACCTAATAACGTCAATGATAAGATAACTATTTCTTCAAGAGATGTTATAATCAATGATGATGATAGTGATACTGACACAATATATCATGATGCTGAAGAGGCTGAAAAAAATAATAATATAAAATATAATTCAAAAAGAATTAGTGCAAGAAGCTCAATATCATATATATAACGATAAATAAATAAATAATTATGTATACATATAATAATAATAGTAATTGAAAGAAAGAAAAGAAAAGAAAAAAAATATATTAACATTTATTAACAATTTTTAACCAATTATTTTTTTTGTAATACATAATTAATAATATTTATATCTTTAAATAGTTATATTATATAACACATATAATTATAAATAATATATATTTTTTTTTTAATAATATCAAAACTAATTTCAAATCATTGATTTTATTATGACAAAAATTTAAAAGACATTTTTAATAATATTACAACTTATTAATCAAAAGAAAAAAAAAAAAAGGAAAAAAAAAAGTATTAGTTTTTCTAATATCTTTTTTTTTTCTTTTTTTTTTTTTTTAATAATTATTATTAAAATTCTTATTTAAATTTATTTAGTTCATAGTAATGATATATATATTAAATAATAGGCGACTTATATAATCATAATCATAAGTAAATTAAATATGTAATTGTTAAAAAAAAAAAAAGTGACTAATAAATATTATTATATTAATATATATATAATATAAAAAAAAAAAAATATTCATTTTTTTTCCCCATAATTTTACAGAATGAAGAATGAAGATTTAAATTTAATGTTTTTTTTTTCTTAAAAAAAAAAAATTAATTTTTTTTTAAATATTATTATTATATATATATATTTGTAATAATGTTTATAATATAAAAATACTTTTTTTTTTTTTTTTTCTACTTTTTCTTTTTCTTCATTGATAAGAATAATTAACATAATTACATATTTAAAAAAGAATTGATAAATTATTATTAATTATGGTTTTTTTTTTTTTTAATTAAATTTTTTTTAGAATAATACATATTTATTACTATTATATTAATATCTATATCAACAAGATAGACAAAAAAAAAAAAAAAAAAAAAAAAAAAAAAAAAAAAAGATAGACAAAAAAAAAAAAAAAATAAGAATAATAAGAATAATAAATTAATCATAATAATTATATATAGTATTTAAATTTAAAAAATTAATATATAAGATATTTATGATAGAAAATAGATGGATTAATAAGTTAAGTAAAAAAGAAAAGAAAAAAAATAATATATAATAAAAATAATAAATAATAAAATTTAAATCAATAATAAATTTTAAATCAATAAATCAATAAATAAATAATTAGAAACATCATAATTAACACAAAAAAAACTATTATATTAATACAAAACAAAAAAAACAAAAAAAAAACAGAAAAAAAAACAATAAAAAAAAAAAAAAAACAAAGAAACAAAAAACAAAAAAAACTAGAATAATAAAAAAAAAAACATATTAAATCAAAAAAATATAAAAACAACCAATAAAATATAATAATAATGATAAAATAAAAGTTTTTTTTTTTATATAGAATTATTATTATTATTATTTTTTTTTTTATGTAATTATTCATAAAAAAAAAAACACAAAAAAAAAAGAAAAAAAAGATAAAGAAAATTAAATAATGATGATAGTCGTAAATTTTATTTTTATTGACTAATATATATATATAGAAAAAAAAAAAAAAAAGTAATTAATAAACCATTTATTTAAATTTTCTTTTATCTTTTTATCAAAATTATATATATATATACATATACATAAAAAATAAAAGAATTCAATATTTTCTTGTTATAAAAAAAAACAAAGTATTTATATCAATTATAAATAATTTTTCACCTTCCTATAATCTAATTTAATGAAAAAGGAAATAAAGAAATTAAAAAAAATAATAATAAAATAAAAAAAAAATAGAAATAATGGTTTTCTATCTTTTTTTTTTTTTCTATATTTATTATTTTTTACTTTTTTTTCCTTTAAAGATATATAAATACTAAAAAGTAAATAACAAATAATAATAATAATAATAATGAATTTTTTATTAATTATTATAAATAAAAGAATAAATAAAAATAAATAAAATAAAAATAAAATAAAATAAAATGTAATAAGTTAGTTTTTAATAATTTAATAAAAAATAAAAATATAAAAAAACATGTAATAAGGATAAACAACCAATATAATAAAATAAAATAAAATAAAATAAATAAATTAAAAAAAAAAAAAAAAGAAGTGAATATAATATATATATAAATATATAAAATAGTGTTGATTGTTGGTATACATTTTTTTTAATAAAAAAAAGGTTTTATAATATTTTTTAATATTATTACTATTAAAAATAATTATATTTTTTATTTTTTTATTGTTATTTATCAATTTTTTTTTTAAAAAAAAATTAATGTATCTTTTATATTAAATCTAAAGTTTTTTTTTTAATGGATATATAAATATAAATATTAATTTTAAATATTAATTTTAAATATCAATTATCAATAAAATAAATCAATAAATACCTAAATTATGATAAATATCTCAACATTATATCTTAAATAATTAAAAACCTTAAAAAAAATATTTTAAAATCTTTTAATAAGGTTTTTAATAATAATTATATTATTCTTTACAGAAAAAAAAATATTAATATTAAAAAAAAAATATTATATATGAATTATTCATTATTTATTATTTATTATTTATTATTATATATAAAATATTTTTAATAATATTTAATATATACATATAAAGAAGTTTTTTATTTTTCTTTTTCTGTTTTTTTTATTTAAAAAAAAAAAGAGTATAATATTTACTTAATTTTTCTGTTTAATTAAAATCAAAAAAAAAAAAAAAAAAAAAAAAAAAATAATAATAATAATAATAATATACCCTCTTTTTATTAATAATAAAATTGTTAATAAAAAAGTATTTTTTTTTTTTATTTAATTTTTTAATTAAAATTTTGTGGAATTATTGGCCTATAAAATTTTAAGAAAAGAATTACCAATTACCAAAAAAAAATAAAAAAATTTTATTATATAACTATATTTTTTATTTTTTATTTTTTATATTATTTTATTTAATTTTTTTATTTATAATAATTTTTCCTTTTATATATATATTAGATATATCAATATATCAATATCCATATCCAAAATTAATATAAATAAATTATAATATATATTAATAGATAAAATATATATATAAAATAAAATAAAATAAAAAAAAAAAAAAGAAAATGGCTGAAGTTGAAAAAACTTATTTTAAAGTTCAAACTTCTTATGGTTTTGATATAGCTTGTGTTTTTCGTCCATGTACCCATCCAGAAAATGAAAAGAAAAATGGTACTATCATTCTTGGCCATGGTCTTTTAAGTGGTAAAGAACATCCACTTATTAATGGTATTGCTAATGGTTTAAATGATTATTTTTCTATTTGTCAAATGGATTTTCGTGGTAATGGTAATAGTGGTGGTAATACAGCTTATGGTAATTATTATGATGAAGCTGATGATATTAGAGAAGTTGTTATTCATTTAAGAAAAATGGGTAAAAATGTTACCACTATTTTAGGTCATAGTAAAGGTAAATTAAAATAAATTAAAATAAAAAATAAAATAAAATAAAATAAAATAAAATAAAATAATATGAAATTTTATATTATTATAATTATTAATTGAAAAAAAAATATTTCTTTATATATAAATATTTATCAATGAAATCTTATATTCGAAATCTTATAAATTTAATTTCATCATTAACATATATATATAAATAATAATAACAATTTATTATTCTATTATTATAAAAAATCAATATTATCAATATTAATATATATATATATATTTATTTATTAATAAAAAACAGCTGGTAGTGTTGTTTTATTATATGCTGTTAAATATGGTGATATTCCACAAATTATTAATGTTAGTGGTCGTTTTGATTTATCAACTATGCCATCTAATCGTTTTACTCCAGCTCAAAATAAATTATTAAAAGAAAAAAATGAATTTATTTGGATGCTTTATGGTAAACATGGAAAAAAAATTCAAACACCAGAAGGTATTGTTACCGAGGAAATCAAAAAAAATGATGTAAGTATAATACATTTGGAAGAAAAAAAAAAAAAAAGAATAATAATAATAATTATAATAATGATGTTAATAATATCAATGATATTAATGATAATATATTAGTAATAATAATAATAATAATAATGTTAATAATATTAATAATATTAATGACAATATAATAATAATAATAATAATAATAATAATAATAATGTTAATAATATTAATAATATTAATGACAATATAATAATAATAATAATAATAATAATAATAATAATAATAATAATAATAATAATAATAATAATAATAATAATAATAATAATAATAATAAACTTTATATTAAAAATATTAAAATATATTATTAATGATTAAATATAATATAATAATAAATAATATATATATATAATAATATATAATAATAATAGAATTTATTAGATACTGATGGTGAACCACTTAGAGAATATGTTGTTAGACAAGTAGATATTGAACGTAGATTTGCACTTGATATGAATGTTATTAAAAAAATTAATCCAGAAACCACACGTATCTTAACAATTCATGGAGATGCTGATGAAATTGTACCAGTAGAAAATGGTTATTTACATGATAAAGCTTTATCAGAATTAAAAAAGAATAATCAACCAATTCATACTCTTCAAATATTACCAAATGTTAATCATAATTATCGTAGTAAAGAAGAACAAGAAAAACTTATTCAAACTATCTTAAATTGGATTAATTGAATATTTATTAGTAGTAAACTATAAAACAAAAAATAAAAATAAATCAACAAAATGAATAATAAAAAAGAGATAATAATAATAGTCATAATAATAATAATAATAATAATAATAATAATAATAATAATAATAATAATAAATAGCAAATAGAAAGTATAAATTTATAGAAATGAATAGATTCATAGATTCATAGAAATACATTAGATTATACCTAGAAAATTAAGTTTAAGTTTACTACTACTAGAAGAAAATTTAATTATATATATATATTATATAATTAAAAATAAAACTACAAAATAAATATTATTTGTATTTATCATCATAAATTATAATAATCATTTATTAATCAATAAATAATTAGATAAATAAATAATTAGAAAAATAATAATAATAATAATAATAATAATAATAATAATAATAATAATAATAATAATTAGAAAATAATAAAAATAATATAAATAAAAATATAAATAAAAATAAATATAAAACATAAACATAATAAAAATTTTTTATATAATATAAATAAATAGTTTTTTTTTTATAATGATTTTTTTTTAATATATTTAAAAAGTTAAGTTTATCTTTTAAAATAGGTAGGCAATTATAAATTATAGTTTTTATTTTTTATTATATATTATATATATATATATTATAAATTATTTTCTTTGACAGGTATAGATTATTCTAATAGATTTGAATTTTTTTTTTTTACTTAAATATTTTTAAAGTTTGGGGATATATGAAAATAAATAAATATATAAATATATAAATAAATAAATAAATAAATAAGTATAAAAAATATCAATAAAGAAATATAAATATATATTTAATGAAGAAAGCATACATATATATTATATGTAATTTATAAGTAATAACATTTATTATAAAAATTTTTATTTTGTATTTTATTTTAATTTGTTTTAATGTTTTATTAATTGATATAAATGATAAAAAAAAATAATAAAAATAAAAATAAAAATACTACATTTCTATTGTTATCTACATTTTTTTAATAAATGGATTATTGTTATTATTTATTTATAATGTTTTATAATGTATTATGTATTATTGTTGTTATTGTTATAGTTATTGTTTTTGTTACAGTTATTGATATTGTTATTGTAATTGTTATTGTTATTGCTATTGTTATTGCCAATTGTTGTAGTTGTTTTAATTTTTTCAAAAGAATATTCGTTAATGAAATTTTTATTTTATTTATTTATTTTTATTTTTTTTTTTTTAAACATTTTTATTAATAATTTTTTAGGATAATTAATATAAGAAAAGTAAAGAAAATAAAAAAAAAGTAAATATATTCTAATAAGGAAAAATTATTTATATTATTTTATATTATATATTATATTTATATTAAATTTATATATATATATTTTTTTTTGTTTTAAATTTTATTAAAAAGTTTTAAACCATTTCTATAAAAGTGTAAATGTTAACTATGAAATATTACAGATAAATTTATATATATATATATTATATATTATATAATAATAATAATAATTAATAATAATAATTAATAATAATAATAATAATAATAGTAATAATAATATAAGGTTAATAATATGATAATAAAAATAATATGGTAATAAAATATATATTGTAATTAAAGAAAAGAAAAAAAAATAAAAATAAAAAATAAAAAATGAATAATGAAAAATGAATAATGAAAAAAGATAAAGAAAAAAAAAAAAAGAAAAAAATTTGATTATGTTATTTGAATATATATATGTATATATATATCTAAATGATATAAAATATAATAAAATAAAATAAAATAAAATAAAATAAAAAAAAAAAACTAAAGTAAAAAATAATATATATATTTATATATATTTCAATAATCTAAATTATTGTTATTTATTATTATTATTTAAAAAAAAAAAAAAAAAAAAAAAAAAAAAGAATAGAAATAAAAACTAAAAATAAAAATAATGCTTAAAGGTTTTAATTTATTATTATTATTGTTATTATTATTATTATTATTATTATTATTATTTATAGGATATTAATAAAAAATTAAATATAAAGATAATATTATATATATGTATAAAATACTAAAGAAAAAAAGAAAAAAGAAGTAAAAAAAAAAAAAAAGAATATATAAAATTTCCTTTATTGTATAGGTAAAATAATAATAATAATAATAAGGAATTATATATATTCTATTAATATAAATTCATAAAATATTTTTTTTAATTGTAAAAAAAAAAAAAAGGTAAAAAGTAAAAAAGTAAAAAAGTAAAAAAGTAAAAAAAGAGTTAAAAAAATATATATTGAAAATATAAATTCAAAGATATGAAATAAAAGGTTAAAAGAAAAATGTAAATAAAATAAAAAAAAAAAAAAAAAAAAAAAAAAAAAAAACTTATAAATATAATATATATAATAAATGCTGTTTTTTTTTTCTTTTTTTTTTTTTTTAAAAAAAAAAAATTTAAGAAAAAAAAAATGTATATATATATAATAATATTATTTATATATTATTTATATATTATATTTTTTTTCCCTTACTTTTTGAATAATTTATTATTATGTTTTTTTTTTTTTTTTTTTTTTTTTTTTCTTAAATTGACTAAAATATTCTACTTAATGGTATTTTATTATTATAATTATAATTATTATAATTATTATTATTATTTTCTATTTTTATTTATTTATTTATTATTTTTAATAATTTATAAAATTTGAATAATATATATATTATTATAATTATTAATATTATTATTGTTTTTTGTTTTTTTTTAATATTTATTTTAACCTAATAAATTTTCTACTGAAAATTGGGTTTGGTTTTGTGAATTCGGTGATAATTCTTCTAAACTTTGACTCATATCACTTTTACCACTTTCTTCACCATTTATATTTATATTTTTAAAACGTTGAATAGTACCTACACTTATATTTTGAGATTTTGAATTATGATGTAATGGTTTTAAATTTAAATTTTTCATTTCTTTATTATCATTTTCTTTTTTTATATCTTTATTCATTTCATTTTTATTATCTTGATGATTACCATTTTTATTTTTATCCTCTTTATTATTATTATTAATATCTTTATTATTATCTTTAGTCCAATCCATTTGATCTTCCTTTTTAACATTTCGTATTTTATCTATGGATGAATTTTCTTTTTTAATATCATTATTGGGTATATTATCATTAACTTGATTTTGATTTGAAGTATCAGAATTAGAAATTTCCATATCATTTTGATTATTGTTATTTTTATTATCTGAATTTTTTTGATTATTATTATTATTATTATTTGAATTATTATTGTTATTATTATTGGAATTATTATTTGAATTGCTATTATTATTATTATTATTATTATTATTAGTATTATTAGTATTTTGTAATGGGAATTTCCAATCAGACATAAAAGCACCTTTTGGACGATTATTTGTCATACGATTTGGTGTATTATTATTACTATTGTTATTATTATTATTATAATTATTATTATTATTATTATTATTATTGTTGTTGTTGAAATTATTATTATTATTATTATTGAAATTATTATTATTCATAGAATTAGAATTTGAATACATGTTCTGGAAATTTAATGAATTATTAAAATGTGGTAAAGAAGATCTAGAATGACCATGCATTGGTGGTTGTCTATAATTATTATTATTATTGTTGTTGTTGTTGTTGTTATTATTACCATTATTATTATTATTCATATTATTATTATTATTATTATTAAAACCAGGTGAATTATTATTTTGCATTTTATTATTTGGATTAAATTTATCTTGTCTAGCGTAAGGATGATGCATTGGATAAAGTGGAGTAGATTGAGATCTTTGATGGAATGGAACACCATTATTACTTACAGATGATCTTCTAAAGTTACTACTGATTTTATAAGATTGGGTTCTGAAATTAAAGGCATCTTGACCATTATTACCATTATTATTACCATTATTATTATTACCATTATTATTATTATTACCATTATTATTGTTATTGTTATTGTTATTATTATTATTTCCAAAATCAAATGGTATACCATTACCATTATAATTACCATTACCATTATTATTATTATTGTTGTTATTGTTATTATTAAATTGTTGGAAGAAGGGTTGATTTTGATTTTGATTCATCATATTATAATTCATATTTTGAGAGGATTCTAATTGAGCTTGTTGTTGAGCTTGTTTATGTAGATTATGAGCTTCTAATTGTTGTTCTTCTGTTAAAATAGCATTATTATAGGGTGAAATGGTACAAACAAGATAAGCTCTTTCTCTAATTTCACTTGTACCCCAATCAATAATATTATTATTATTTGTAGGTATATTACCACTGATATACATTGAAAGAATATAAATGTTATATGAACTATTTTTATGTTGAATACGTATTTTTTCAGCAGGTAATAATTTTGGATATTGAGAAGCCATACGAGTGATAAATTGTTTTAATTTTAATAAATCATCATTATGAACATATTTATGGAATGGTTGATGAATTAATTCTAATGGATCATAACCAAGTAATATTTGAGAATTATTTGAAATTCTTAAACAAGTACCATCTAAAGTTAAATGGAAAACAACCATACTATCTGAATTACCTTTATTCAATGGTGAATTATTAGACATAAGACTTGAAGAAGACTGTGAATGATGATGTTGTGTCATATTTTGATTATTATTACCACTCATAGCCGAAAATGGCATATTATTATTATTGTTGTTGTTATTATTGTTATAATTATTATTATTATTATTATTTTGTATCATATTATTTTGATTTTGATTTTGATTATTAAATTGCATTTGATTATAATTTCCTTGACCTTGATTATACATCATATTATTATTGTTATTCATATTATTGTTATTCATATTATTATTATTCATGTTATTATTATTCATATTATTATTATTCATATTATTATTATTCATATTATTCATATTATTCATATTATTCATGTTATTCATATTATTATTATTCATATTATTCATATTATTCATATTATTCATGTTATTCATATTATTCATGTTATTCATGTTATTCATATTATTATTATTCATATTATTATTATTCATATTATTATTATTCATTTGATTTTGACCTTGGAAATTATTATTACCCATAAAGGATTGTTGTTGTTGGAAATTATTATTATTTCCTTGATACATCATCATATTGTTATTATTGTTATTCATACCATTATTATTCATACCATTATTCATATTATTATTCATACCGTTCATCATATTATTATTCATACCATTTTGCATATTATTATTCATACCGTTCATCATATTATTATTCATTCCATTATTCATATTCATACCATTCATCATATTATTATTCATTCCATTATTCATACCATTCATCATATTATTATTCATACCATTTGGCATAATATTTGGCATACCATTATTCATTTGATTATTATTATTATTATTATTATTATTGGTAAGTTGCATTAATCTATTCTTTAACTTTGGTCTACCTCTTTTCTTTGCTATTGCATCAACACATGTATCTGCTTTACCAAATGATACACAATGTTTACATGGTCTTGAAACATCACAGGCTAAATGTGCCTTTTTACAATTAGAACATGCTCGAGTAACATGTGTTTTTCTTCTTGGTTTTAATGGATCTTGATTATTTTTATTATTATTTTTATTATTACTATCTTTATTACCGTTATTATCT
Source organism: Anaeromyces robustus (assembly GCA_002104895.1). Taxonomy (NCBI): domain Eukaryota; kingdom Fungi; phylum Neocallimastigomycota; class Neocallimastigomycetes; order Neocallimastigales; family Neocallimastigaceae; genus Anaeromyces; species Anaeromyces robustus. The sequence continues at coordinate 5,345 of MCFG01000166.1, read as the reverse complement.
TTTTTAGCATCATCTTTTTCATTCTTTGAATTTTTTTCATCTTTTTCATCCTTTTTTACTTCATTATTAGATTTATCCATATTTATATCTAATACCTATATAATAGAAATATAAATTAATATCAAATAATTATAATAACTATAATAATAATAATCATAATAATAATAATTTATTATATTTATATATATATTTTTCTCTTTTATATTATATTCTTTATTAACATATATATAAATATATATATATATATATATATTTTTTTTTTTTTTGCTTTCTTATTACTCTATAATAAATTTATAATATTCATATCTTTTATATCTTTATGTTTTTATTTATATATTTTTTTAAATACTTTTTATAAACTGATATATTTCATTTTCTATATTATTTATATTTATATTTTTATTTTTATTCATTTCATTTTTTTTTTTTTTAGAAATAAAAATATTTCTTTATTCAAATAAATAATATTAATAATAAAAGAAACTTTTATTTTATTTTACCTCTTCACTATCATTTTCATCGCCTGTACGATCATTTCCTCCTCCAGTTATTGAACTGCTTAAAGAAACAGTTGATAAAGTTGAAGATTCTCTATTATGTGTTAAACGTTCTGTATTATTTGAAGTTTCATTTTTATCTATTTCATTTTTATTATCATTATCTGTATCCATTGAGGTTGAAGATTTTTCATTATTTTTATTGGATGAAGAAAACATATTGTATTGACTATTACTTATATTACTACTATCTTGACCACTTTCTTGCATATTAACCATTAGCTAAAAAAAAATATATATATATAATAAATTAATAAATTAATATATATGTTATATATAACTAAATGTTCAATGCTTATATATTAGTGAAAAAAAAAAGTTAATAAAAAAAATATTTTATTTAACAAAACATTTAAATTTTTATATTAATAGTTATTAATATAAAAATAGTAATAATGTTTATTAAAAAATAAAATAAAATAAAATTAAATTATATAAAAAAATAAAAATAAAAATAAAAAAAAAATATTTCTCTTTTCTCTTTTTTTTTTTTTTTTTATTTTTTTATTGTTATTAGTAGTGATTAGTATGTATTTATATTTGAATTAAAATTTTTTAATATATCATTAATTTATATATAATTACTTTTATTTTTCACCTATTACGGTTTGACTAGAATTTATTTATTATTAAATAAAAACTATATTTAATAAATAAAAGATTATATTATTACATTATAATTATAATATATTTATATATTTATATTTATATATCTATAATTATAATGTTATATTATTATATTATATTTATTTTATTAATAGTTAAAGTTTATAATATAATAAAAGTTTAATATTAAATAATAATAAATTAAATATTATAAATATTAATAAATATTAAAAAAAAAAAAATGAAAAAAAAAAAAAAATGAAAAAAAATGAAAAAAATAAAAAAAATAAAAATAAAACTTTTTTAATAATAATTTTATTTTTTTTATATTTTATAGTTTATAATATATTAAATATAATCATATTTAAATTAAATTACTCATTTAATTCACCATATTTATTATAAAAGATAATAATAAATTAAAAAAATAAAAAAATAAAAAAAAAAAAAAAAATAAAAAAAAAAAAAATACATTTATTCCATACATAATAAATAAATTATTATTTTTTTTGTATACAATAGGAATTTATCACAATACTTGAATTACTATATAATATAATATAATTCGTAATTATATTGATTAATAATTAAATTTGAGAGATTACAATATATTACCTATATATTATCAATATATTAATTTTATAATGGATAAATATATAATTTATAAATTTAAAATAAAACAAAAAATGTTTAATATGACATAATAAAATAATTTTATTTATTAATATAAATAATATTTATATTATATTCAATTGTTGATAAATACCAACTAAATAAATAATTAAATGTATCATATATTACAATTTATAAATTTATTATATATTATTATATATTAGTATATATTTAGATATAATAGGATATAGTTATTATATTACAATATATTGTAATATATTGTAGCTATTGTTTATATCATTAAAATATTCAAAAAAAAAATATAAAAAAAAATAAAAATAAAAATAAAATAAAAATAAAAATAAAAATTTTAATTATAATAATAATAATAAAAATATTAAAATTATAAAATATAATAAAAAAAAAAATTAATGATTAAATATAAAAAAAAGATAATGATCATAAATATGAATTTATTATTTTAGAATTTAATATTATATTGAAATTTCTTTTTTATTAGTTATCATCTTAGTAATATATTTTCTCATTACCCTTTTTTCTTCTTTTTTTTATTTTCCTAAAATTAAATTCTAATTCTATTGAAAAAATTATAAAAAATCCAAAAAAAAAAAGAATATAACCAATTCTATTTAATATAGTTCATTTTTTTATATGTAATTTTTTTATTTAAAATTGAACATCAGAAGAAAAAAAAATTTTCCTTCTTTTACTAAAAATGTTACTATTATATAAAATATAATTTATAATAAATATTAATAATGCAATGGTCCTATTAATATTAATATATATTATTATGAATTAATATAGCATCTAACATTAGATTTATTTTATACATTATTACAATATTGTAAAATAAAACTTTCTAAATACATTATTATCATATCATAAAAAAAAAACTTTCTAAAATAAGATTATCCAATTTTTTATAATTATGTTAACTATAAATATAATTTAACAAAGATTTTTTTTTAGATTAGTTTGTTTAATAAAAAGAAAAAAAAAAAGTATCATAATATTTGTAAATTGAGAAAAAAAAATTTTTTTTTTAATAACTATTACAGTTTCTAAAGGAATATTTTATAAAATTTTCCTGTATATCAACTAAATTTTTAAATTTAATTATTATAAATTATAATCAAACAATTATATAATTATAAGTATTGTAATATCCGACTATTTATTAGAAATCTATTTATTATTATGGCTATTTCTATATAATATTTATTAATAATTTATAAATCTTAATTATTCATGACAATAGTTTATACAGTGATTAAAATATTCATGACAATAGTTTATACAGTGATTAAAATATTCCATTGTTTTATATATATATATATATATAATATAAAACAATGGAAAATATCATTGTTTTTTTTTATATTTTAGTTTTTCTTATTTAATAAATTAATAAAAATACAGAAAAAAAATTCACATTCATTTAATTCTTATAAAAAAGGAAAAAAATAAAATTATTACATAAACTTTATAAGTAAACCATTAATTTAATACAAATATATTATTAGACATTGAAAATAAGAACAAAATAAAATAAATATATAATTATATTTTTATAAAAAATTCATCAAATTATTATATATCAAAGTTTTTATTTAATATAAAAAAAGGAATTAATGGTTATATGTTATATTATAATTATCAACAGGAATATTATTTGACTAATTGTCATTTAAAATACATTTGATATATTATTAAAAAAAAAAAAAAAAAGATAAATTAAATTTTAAATATTATTTAAAATTCAAATTTATAATTATTTTATATATATAATATTTTTTAAAATAAATATTTTTCCATAAAAATTATTTAAATTATTAATTATTATAATTTTTTATATTGAATGGACTAATGCACATTATATTGAATATAATCATTTTAATTATTTTCTTTTTTTTTTTAAAAAAAATATATATATATGTATATATAAATTCTAAATTTATAATATTTATATATTATTAAAATTTTAACTACCAGTTAAATAAATAAAATTTATTTTTATAATTGTAAATTGTAATTATAATATAATCAAATATTATTATTATTATTATTATTTTTTTTTTTAAATAAATAAAATAAACTAATTAATTAATAAAGTGTATATGGAAAATAAAAAATAAAAAAAAAAAATATTTTTAGATTATTAATATAACAATTTTATTTAATAACAATAGGAATAAATAGATAAAAATAAAATTTTATATTTATTGAATTCTTATAATTAAAATAATTATAATCATTAAAATAAAATAAAATAAAATAAAAAATAAAAAATAAAAAAAATTCCTTTGAAGAATTCCGATAATTATTAATTGATTTACATATAAATTAAAAACTTTAATTATTATTAAAACAAAAAAATTTACTATTTATTTGTTTTAATTTAATAAATAATTAATAAATAATTAAATGAATTATTGATATAAACTTTACTTCCCATTAAATTATCATTGTTTTAATTAAAATTTTAATTTATCATATATTTCTATTTATTTATATAAATATATGTAATAAAATAAATTAAAATAAATTAAAAATTAAAATATAAAATCTTTACATAAACCATATAAACATTATATGAAAGATAACAAATAAATAAATGAATATATGAATAAATAAATAAATAAATAAATAAATGAATAAATAAAATGATATATATATAATATAATCATAATAATAATACTAGTTATTAATATTATGTAAAATTTGAACAAAACTTATTATTTAAAATGTTTTTTTTTTTTTTTCATAATAATTAAATCATTAAAAATTTAATATTTATTTTGTATCATTTTATTATTTATTATTCTTTATTATTTAGCTATTTTAATATTTATTTTGTAACATTTATTATTGTTTTTTATTATTATCATTATTAACTATTATTTATTATTATAATTCATTATTATTATTTATTATTATTTATTATTATTTATTATTATTTATTATTATTTATTATTATTTATTATTATTTATTATTATTTATTATTAACTATTATTAACTATTATTAACTATTATTAACTGTTATTATTAAAATACAATGAAATAAATTTGAAATAAATTAAATTAATTAAATCTAATATCTTTGTTTAAAATATTTTTCACATAATGTAAATACATTGTATTAAAATTTTAAATATATTAAATATCAAGCCACAAAATATTAATAACTTTATTTTATTTATTATTAAATAAAGTTTATTATAAAATCAAACATTTTATCATTAATAAAAAATTAAAAATTTTGATTTATTATTATTTATTTATTACAAAAGTATAGAAATAATATTATTAAGTTTTTTTTTCTTTTTTTTTTTTTTTAGGATTATCAATTATTAATGATATTGTTATTCTATTATCATTGTTATTTTTATTATTCTATAATTCTATATTATGTTAAATCTAAAAGATTTCTGTACAATATAATATAATTGAATAGAAATAACAAAATATTAACAATACTAAATGAAACTATTATACTATAATATATTTATAAATATATATATATATTAGACAAACTCCACATCCAT